>BRYC01000094.1:0-23567 GCA_030267985.1 Parmales sp. scaly parma | reverse complement strand
CCCCCCCCCCCCCCCCACCTCCGTCCAGGCCCTCGCCATCCCAGCGATCATGTCCCACAAGGCCTCCACCAAGAACCACGTGGCCTTCGCCGCCGCGACGGGCTCGGGCAAGACGCTTGCCTACCTGCTCCCCATATTCCAGAAGCTCAAGACGAGCGAGAACAAGCTCAAGGCGACCCAGTCCCATTCCCATTCCCAGACCCCCAACCCCAGACCGTCCAAGCGCCCGCGAGCGCTGGTCCTGGCCCCTACCAGGGAGCTCGCCGCCCAGATCCTCAGCGTCTGCAAGGTCCTCTCCCACTCCACGAAGCTCTCGGTGGTGTCCGTCGTTGGCGGGGGTTCCGAGTCCGCAGCGAGCCAGAAGAAGTCCCTAAATAGGCCCGTGGACATTGTCGTTGGCACGCCCGGGAGGGTGGTTAAGCTCTGGGAGGACGGGAGCATGTTCCTGGGCAAGACGGAGGTGAGCGAGTGAAGCGAAGACTCTGGGGTGGTTGGGGATTGCGGATTGCGGATTGCGGATTGCGGATTGGATTGGTATGGTCTTGGAAGGCGAGTGGCCCTGGGCCAGGATCAGGGCTAGGGTGGCTACCCAACGCACAGGTGAGCGAGCGAGCGAGCGAAGCAGTCGGAAACTGTCGCATCGTTAGCGTTTACAATGTTTGAGCTTTGTGGAAGACGAGAAATACATCGCGAGCCATGTTCGTTTCCTGTGCTGTGTTTTGGACCGTCCCTGAACAACCCCCTTGCACAAAAAGATGGCGCTTGGCCGAACTCGCCACCGTGTCCAATTCTGAGTGTCAAAAAGCGTTGTGCGTTGGAGTTGTGGTCGTTTTAGTGCTTCGCCTTTTTTTGCCTTTTTTGAAATTTCACATTGACGTGCAGTTGGCTTATTTTTGACCGTCCCTGATCAATCACTTTTGCACGAAAAGATGCGCCTGGCTGAAACCGCCACCGTGTCCAATTCACAGCGTCTAAAACCTCCATGCGTTTGAGTTACGGCCGATTCAGCGATCGCCTTTTTTTGCCTTTTTTAATTTCCACCCACCTCCACATGCCCCTGATCTGGACCGTCCCCTGAACAACCTCCTGCCCAAAAAGATGCGCCCACCCCAACCCGCCACCGTGTCCAATTCACAGCGTCTAAAACCTCTATGCGTTTGAGTTACGGCCGATTCAGCGATTCGCCTTTTTTTCCTTTTTTTCGAGTTTTCTTTTCACATTGACAACGGACTGACACTATCCACTCACTCACTCACTCACTCACTCACTCACTCACTCACTCACTCACTCACTCACTCACTCACTCACTCACTCACTCACTCACTCACTCACTCACTCACTCACTCACTCACTCACTCACTCACTCACTCACTCACTTAACTCGTTTTTTGCTCGCATCTCTCCCCAACAGCATGCATTCTCGTCGTATTTTCTTCATTTTGCTCGCTCAACACAACAACAAAGAACTAACCATATCGTATCATTCATTTCATATCATATCAAATCATATCATATCATATCATATCATATCATATCATTCATATGCATATCATATCATGCGCAGATCGTCGTGGTTGACGAGGTAGACACGATGCTCGAGGAGGGCTTTCAGGCCGACATTGGCAAGCTCTTCCGCGGCGTCTTCTTCCAGAAAACCTCCGACTCGGACAAAAACGAGCGCAAGCTTTCCTCGACTTTTACCACCTCCGTAGCTGACGTCCCCCCCCAGCTCATCATGACCACTGCCACCATGACCCCTTCCGTAACCGAGTTCATCCAGACCGGCAAAGGTGAGCGAGCGCCATACGCAAAACCATACACTACTGAACAGAACTAACCTACTCAACCAACCATTCGCAGTCAGCAAAAAGAACAAAAATACAAGGACAAGCTCTGCGACCACCTCCGAAGCAGGTGAGTTTCATTCCGTCTCGTCTCCGCTCGTCTCCGCTCGTCTCCGCTCGACTCCGCTCGACTCCACCCACTTCTAAACTAACATTATTTTCCACACAAATTCGCTTCGTTGCAGTTTCGGTAGACCTCCCCTCCCCCATCAAGCTCCTGACCGCCCCGGGTCTGCACAGGGCGGTTCCTCGCCTGAGCCAGAATTTCGTGGACGTTGGGAACGCCGACAAGCTCAGCTTGCTGGTGTCCAGCGTCATGGACAGTTTGAGGGCGGACCAGCGGAAGAAGATTAACGTGGACGTGGAGGCGAAGAAGGTGAGTGGATTGTACTCCTACACACACATGCACATGCACATGTATCTCACACTCACCCAACCATATTTTCCCAGATGATCTTCTGCAACACCGTGGCGAGCTGCCGAGCCGTCGAGTACGGGTTGGTGGATGGTGGGATCGACAACGTGCTGTGCTACCACGGCGAACTGAGCAGCAGCGACAGGGGGAGCAATTTGGAAAAGGTGAGTCTCACTCAGTCTCCGCTCGCCACTACTAAACTAAACCAAACCAAACCAAATCAAACCAACGCGCAGTTTCGACAGCCCAACGACGATTGCTCCGTCCTGGTCTGCACGGACATTGCCGCGCGGGGCTTGGACATCCTCGGCGTCGACCACGTCTTCATGTTCGATTTCCCCCTCAATGCCATCGACTACCTGCACAGGGCGGGGAGAACAGCAAGGGGGCTCAACGAAGCCGCCAAGGGACAGGTGAGCGAGCGGAGCGTGGGGGAATGATGAAGAAAGACGAGGACTAATACATATTAATTCTTACTCGCACCTTCTTGGCTCGGCGCAGGGGAAGGTCACCGCCTTTGTTGCCAAGAGGGACAAGGTGCTGGCACTTGCAATTGAGAAGAATGTCAGAAAGGGCCTGCCAATTGATGAGTTGTCGGGCAGGAAGAGCGATTACATTATTAAGAAGAAGGAAGAGGTGAACAAGTTTGGCGGTGGTGGAGAAAAGGAAGGTGTTGCGAAGAGATTTTGGTTCGATGAGAAACAAAAAGGGGTTTATAATCCCAAAGATAAGAAGAAGAAGAAGAGTAAACACAGAAGGAGTTAAAAACTACATCCTTAAATTACTACGATTGTTCTATTTTTGTGTTGTCCGCCTCCCTCTCCCTCTCCCTCTCCCTCTCCTCCTCTTCCTCTTCCTCCTCCTCCTCCTCGTCCTTTTTTAAGTTCGTGTACACCCCCTCCCCCAATAATTTCTTCTCCTTCTGTTGAGCTTTCCCAGCCGCCAAGCACGCGAGCACAATAAGAATCCCACCTACAAACTGCAGCCAACCCAGCCGCTCGTCCAACCAAAACCACGCGACCAAACAGGTGGTTAACGGCTGCAAAATGGAACTTACGACCACCACCGAAGCGTTCAATATTTTGTTGGCCCAAGCTCGTGCAGTATAGCCAACGATCGTGCAGAAGATGATGCTGTAGCAAAACCCCAGCATCCACCCTCGGAATTCCACCGTCGTGTCGGGCCAAGGCGGAAACGATTCTAGTTCTAGTTTGCAAAATGTTGCGATCAAACACACGCAAAGAAGCAAGGGTGTTGAAATCAGTGTTTGCATGAATATCACAAACGTAGCTGAGTGATTCGGTAGGACCGACTTCTGAAGTAAAGTACCTAGCGAGATGAAAAACGCTTCCAGCAGTAGGAGTCCGATCCCGAGCATGTTGATTTTGTCATCAGTGTTGTTTTCGTCATCGTCTTTGTCATCTTCTTCGGTATTTACTGAAAGGGCTGTTACGCCTGCCGCGGCAAGAAAACAGGCACAAACCTTCATTTTGGCGAGCTTCTCAAACTTCAGCAACGTAGCCAAACCAACGGTGACAACGGGAGCCACGCACTGAAAGAATGACGCTATTTGGGAAGACGTAAGCTTCACGCCGTAAATGTAACAAGTTTGAACACCAAACTGGCAGCAACCAAGAAGCAGGAACGATTTTCTATTTGATTTGTTGATTTGTAATGAAGTGAAGCTGAGGTTTATTGTCTCCTTCCCACCTGCTAGCACGAAGAGGAAGGGGAGTGTTGTTATCGATCTGACAGTGGTGAAGAGGAGCGGCGACGCATTATTGCTGATCGTTAACTTCGCAATTATGTTCCACACCCCAAATATTAAGCCGGAAAAGAATAGAGCTAAGTAGGCGGTTAATGTTGATGGCTCTGTCATGTGTGTGTGGCAATGAAGAGGGCTAAGTAGGCGGTTAATATTGATGGCTCTGTCAGGTGTGTGTGGCAAAATGTTTTAAGTTTAAATTAAGAAAAAAAAGCAAGCAAAATCGAAGCAATAAGGGTAAGCAACACTCCACCCCCCCCCACCACTTCACCCATTCACTAGTAGCCCCCCAGCCGTATATTCGTCTCGCCCTCAACACTTCGACTAACCCAAACACAATTTTTCTAAATCCCTCAGGATTCCCTTCTTTGTTCTTTCATTTCACATTATGGCTGCTGGAGAATGCCAAACCTCGAACGTGAATGACACATCCGACGACAAGGACGATGCCCCTCCCCCCCCTCTGGATGAGGCTGACATTGAGTTGTTGAAGAATTATGGGTCTGGCACCTACTCCCGGGGCATAAAAAAGGCTGAGAAGGAGCTTCAAACCCACCAGGACACTGTCAAGAAGCTGATTGGCATTAAGGAGTCCGACACGGGTCTCTCCCAGCCTTCCCAGTGGGACTTGGCTGCCGACAAGCAGGTTCGTTTTTCATTTTTCAACATTTTCACTTCCATTTCCAATTCCGTTTTCTAATCCAATTCTCGCAGATGATGCAGGAGGAGCAACCCCTCCAAGTTGCCCGCTGCACGAAGATAATTGCCGGCGCCAAGGCCGACGACCCTTCCAAGTACATGATCAACGTCAAGCAGATCGCCAAGTTTGTGGTTGGTTTGGGCGAGAAGGTTGCGCCCACTGACATTGAGGAGGGAATGAGGATTGGTGTTGACAGGTGAGCTAAGAGGCTCGCTTTGTAGAGCGAGCCACAACGCGAAGAACACTCGAATGCGAGCCACTACTAACCCCTTCGCACCTTCTTCGCACCTTCTTCGCACCTTCTTCGCTCGGCGCAGGACAAAGTACTTCATCCAGATTCCCCTTCCCCCCAAAATTGACCCAACAGTATCTCTAATGACTGTGGAGGAAAAGCCGGACGTGACCTACGAGGACGTTGGGGGCGCGAAGGACTCGATCGAGAAGCTGCGCGAGGTGGTGGAAACGCCCCTCCTGCACCCGGAACGCTTCGTGACTTTGGGGATCGACCCGCCCAAGGGAGTTTTGCTCTACGGACCGCCCGGAACTGGGAAGACGCTGAGTGCGAGGGCGGTTGCGAACAGGACTGACGCCTGCTTCATCCGTGTAATCGGAAGTGAGGTGAGTCGAACGAGAATACGAGTCAACACTGATCTTTACAAAACTAATAAAAATCTATTCCCACTCGCGCAGCTGGTCCAGAAGTACGTGGGAGAGGGTGCCCGCATGGTGAGGGAAATCTTCTCAATGGCCCGATCGAAGAAAGCTTGCATCATCTTTTTCGACGAGGTGGACGCAATCGGCGGCAGCAGGGCCGGAGCGGACGACGGGGGGAGCGACAACGAGGTGCAGGTGAGTGAGCGGACGACGGGGGGGGGGAGCTACAATTAGCGACAATTAGCGACAATTAGCGACAATTAGCGACAATTAGCGACAATTAATTAGGCATGAACCATAAACTATAAACTATATACTTAAACTAACCCATTTTATGCGCAGCGAACCATGCTGCAAATTGTATCCGAGCTCGACGGGTTCGATGCCCGCGGAAATATCAAGGTTCTAATGGCAACCAACAGGTGAGGTTCATTCTATCGTCTCCGCTCGCCTTGTGGCAGTACAGAACCAAAAATAATACTTTCTTCTGAACTAAACCTACTCAACTATTTTTGTTCGATCGGCGCAGACCGGACACCCTCGATCCCGCCTTGCTTCGCCCCGGAAGACTCGACAGGAAGGTCGAGTTTGGCCTTCCCGACCTGGAGGGGAGAACCCACATCTTAAAAATTCACAGCAAACGAATGAACTGCGACCGGGACATTCGGTTCGAGTTACTTTCGAGGTGAGCGAGCGAAGCGAGCGAGCCTTGTGACAGAAGAGTTCGAGCGACTAACCCACTCTTGCTCTCGCGCTTCGTTAAAAACGCGCCTCGCTTCGCTCGGCGCAGGCTCTGCCCAAACACAACAGGTGCCGAGCTGCACTCCGTGTGCACAGAAGCGGGCATGTACGCCATTAGGGCGAGGAGGAAGAGCGTCAGGTGAGCGAGCGAAGCGAGGAAGACGAGCATACTCGCGAAATGGCTACAGACATCCGACAATAATGGCTACATCCACTACACCACTAAACTAACATTATATTATTCCACTCAATTCGAATTCGTTTGGCTCGCTTGGTTTGGTTCGCTCGTGCTTCATTAAAAATATGTGTCTTGCTTTGCTCGGCGCAGTGAAAAGGATTTCCTTGATTCAGTGAACAAGGTAATCAAAGGGTACAAGAAATTTTCTGCCACGCCAAAGTACATGGTTTATAATTAGATTATATGATTGTGCATCTTTTTGCTTCTTGAAACTATTTATGTTCTATTTTCCAACTCGCTACTACCCATTTACTGCTAACTGCTTGCTTTTGCTGCTGCGTTTATACAAGCCTTGCACCTCGCGCTGCTCTGAACCCTCATTTCTACGCAGTACTCCTGCACGCAGGTGAGGTGAAACTTCCCGCACCCCCCCCCGCTATTTTTGTTATTGCAACTGAATAATGCGTTTGTGAAATCGCTAGGCTCGGTGCAAAATTCGCAGAAATCCTCGACTTCGACGTCCGTATCATCATCAAAATTGTTCTGCTGCATGCTGCGAAACGCGAAACGAATTGGGTGGGTTAGCTCGAGTGCGAGTCTTCCAAAAGGCTCGCTCGCTCACCTGCTGGGCTGAGTGACTTTACGGTTGATTTTCTTCTTCCCAAGTAGAACGAGACTCTTTCGCTTGGACCAACCAACTTGGGTGGTGGACAGGTCCTTGTCCCACATCACCTGAACGTGTGAATCAACAACGACAGAGGTAATTTTGCCGAAGAAAATAATTGTTTTGGATTTGTCCGCGTCATCCTCAAATTTTGTGTAGCTAATTCGAGTTCCGACCGCGTATTCTACATTGTCCGTGGGTGGGGTGGGGGCGGGGGCGGGGGTGGGGGCGAGGGTGGGGCTGGGGGTATTGGTTGTTGTCGGTTTGCGTTTGCTCTCGAGGGTTTGGAAACGATCAACAGCCACAAAGCAGTCCACCAACTTCAAATCCTTCAACTTCTCCTTTGTTGGCTCGGCCTCAGGCCAAAAAACCACCGCGATGATGCCCTTCCTGTCGATCTCCTTAACCTCGCCCACGTAGTCCATCGACCAGCGGAGCGAATGGATCTTATCGCCGAGGAGGATGATTTCTGTCTGGTCCAGCTGTTTCGCCTGCTGGTACATTGACGTGTTTGAGGAGGATGAGGATTGCCGGGACCGGGAGGACACAAAATGCTGCAGAGACGTGGCAAATACGAGCGACTTGCTGTTCGGGTGGTCGTCATCTATCGCGTCCCACTGCACCTCGAACTTGTTGTTTTCGTCAAGATCGGTGATTATCGTTCCGTGGTGAATTTCAACGCCGTAAGCGTCGCACGAAATTCGGTTGCCGACTTTGAAAGAAAACGTGAGCAAGGAGGGGGGGGGGGTTGATTGGGATTGGGATTGAGATTGGGATTGTTGGGGTCGTTTTCGCTTCAATTTACGTTTGGTTGTGGAAGTTGTTGAGGTTGAGGTTGTGGTGGAAGGTGGTGTGGATGTTACGGCAGCCTCCGCGGTTTCGACAGAAGAGTTTCGTTTGGTTTTGGCCTTTGGTGTGGTAGTTTCGGCGAGGCCAGCATAAACAACCGAGCTGTCAAAGTAGACCATTCGATTACGCGAGCTTGTGCCCAAATCAGAATACGAACCGTCACAATCCCACACAATTGTATATGTGCCCACATTGTTAATTTCGGTGATGACTCCAGACCAACGCAAATCACGATCCCTCCAAATAATGTGATCACCCTTCTCAAATTCTTGATTGCATTTTTGCTGGAGAATCAGCTGCCGAGAAGTTCTTTTGGATGAGGCTGACATAAGGTTGAACTAAGTTGAAATGGTGGCGAAGGATGTCTATGAGAGGAGCGCAAATGATCCATTTCTATTTTTTAAAAAGTTTATTTTTTATTTTAAAAAAAAAATTTGGTCAACCACAGCAATAGCTAGACTGAGAGAGCCCAGCTCAATGGGCCTAATTATGGAGGATATCATGGCATTCAACTGGGAAAGAGCTGCCGACATAGGTGGAAAAATAACCACGATTCTTTGCTTTGCTGCTGGCCTCCTAGGGCTGTTCCAAGGACAGAGCACTGGAATTATGACTTATACGATATTCTCGGGCTTCCTACTGGCGGTCCTGGAACTTCCTGTGATCTACTTCTGCTTCCCCAAATGCAAAAGGGTTAGATCGGAAATTTTGGAGACTTTGCATTTTGATCAAGGCCCTATTCGAGCTACTGTGTACTGCTTGACAACGATTCTAATGCTCAAGAAGCCTCTCACGATAGCAGTAATTCCGGGTTCCCTCATTGTCATCACGAGCTTCCTCTATATCATGAATTTCTTTGTGAAACGAAGCGAGGATGCTGAGGCGGCTGCCAAGACGAGCTACAACCCAGTTCCAGGAGAAAGGTGAGTGAACGAAGCGAGCGAGCTTTGAGGAAGAATTGAGCGAAAATCCACTACTGGGCTAACCCACTTAAATTCGCTAGAGTTCCAATCAGCTCTGGAGGGAGCTCGACAGGATCTAGTGGGTTCAAATTTTAATAGCCTACCTCCTCGAATAGAGTTTATTTATTTATTTATTTACTTTCTTTTTTCACATTGCTATGCTTGCAACGACCTTATTATACTCCTCGGTACACCCACAATTTTCCGGCTTGTCATTGCCATCATAAGCATCACAAATTCGCTCACCGAGATTATAGTACGCCTCTAAGCCCTTATACTCCTTGCCGTTAATTCGAATGACAGGCAGTTCCGGTGCGTCATACTTCACGCCCAGATCAGAAGTCCGGAAAACCGCATCATGAAAGAGTCGCAACCCCTCATCCTCGTTTGATACACACTGGTCAAGAATGTCTGCAAATTCGCTTCCTAGAGTTGCTTCTGCACATCTACGAGCGTTGCCCGGTATCAGGGCTATCCCCACTAGCCCGTCGTCCCCGTTCATGCAAGACACGAAATTCGTCCATTGGTATTTCATTGAGAGAGAGGGCACGTCTTCGTGCTGCCTTGCACACAGGAAGTACATGTCCCCAACAACCTCTTGATATCCATGAAAGGATGAATTCCAAGTGTCTTCAGTGACTGCCCCCCCACTTGTACCGCCAACCATGGACTGGGAAAAGTTTGTAATGGGCATGATGGTTCCCTCAATTAAACAGAACTTTTGAAAAGCATTGAACCAGGTCGAAGTCATTGGACACTGACTCATCGCAAATTGCTCAACATTCACAAGATGATTTGCCACAGCTAATCCCAACCCAATCAAATTCTTCAGCATACTTGTCACTTTGGCACTTTGCACCTATAATTTTGCACACTTTTGTCACTCTTGTTGTTGGAATTTGCACACAACTTGCAATTTCACCCGTTCACTTAATACTACACACTTAATAAGAACATATTAACATTGTAAAATTATACAAGAAGTTTGCGTGAAGTTTGCATAAAGTGCTCAATGAAGTCTCACCTAATCTATCTATTCTTGGGCGCCCAACAAATAAATTCCGACCCTGCCACCCCCCCCTCCCTGAAGTACTTTGAAAGCACAACCACAACACCTGAAGGTGCAACCTATGTGCTCCATTTGGACAAGGCTCGGCGGATGTTCTCGCCAGACAGCGAGCTGCAGTCAATATCTGGAACCTACGACGCTTCCACTTCTGCTTTGACCGAAGGGGCCGACTGGGCTGGCAATTTCTGGACTCAGAATTCTTATGGTTTTGGATTTGCAGCTGCCTCCTTCCTGCCAAATGCGGTCACAAGTTGGCTTCAAACCTCCTACCTCTGGTGGTACAATAACGCCGGCGACGGTTCTCAGCGCTACGGCGGGTTGAATGATGTGCCAGCTGGCATGCTGTGTGACAACGGGAGCCCTAACCTCTGCAATTTCATGCAGTGTGCCGAAGGGCGAGAGGCGATTCTGCGCAAGCAGCGATTTGAGGGTGAGCATTTCAGCGATCACAACAACCTGCATGATACCGCAGCGCTTGGACACGATTTCATCATTGAAGGCACACTCGCCGGAACCATCATGCAGGCCGAGATGCTCCTGGCAACGCGCAACGTCACCGGCGCTAAAAACTTCTTCCTACCGATTATGCGTCAAACTTCGGACTTCCTTGAGGTGAGCGAGCGAGCTCCGTATGAAATTGCTATATTGAAGTTTTTGAGGTGTGGAATTACTTTTGATTTGTGTCGGGGGAGACCCCCGAAACCCCCCTTTTCCGCTGCGCTAGTCTTTCCGCTGCGCTCGGCTGATGGACACATCTCCCTCGCTACGCTTGGATCGCAATGGACGTTTCTTCGCTCGCTGCGCTCGCTCGCGGCACTACATCCACTACTAAACCAACCCACTCAATTCGTTTTCACACCTTCTTCGCTTGGCTCAGACTCGGCGCGTGCAGGATTCATCTGCTCTTACGCCTGGGGCCGCCGGTTTGTTTTTTGCCGGCGCCGGTGCGAATCTACTCGCTCCTGCGTTCGGAGGCCAGGGCTTACCTGCAGGTGAGCGAGCGAAGCGAGCGAGCCTTGATGGAGACGATAGTACGAGCCACAACAACAAACTTAAAACTAACCCACTCTTTCGCTCGTGCCTTCATTAAAAATGCGCCTCGCTCCGCTCGGCGCTCCGCTCGGCGCAGGCTGCCTGTCCAACTCCTCCTGCGGCACAGAGTTTTTCCCGGAGTGTTGCCAGCAACTTGGGTTTTCCTACTTGACCGGCCTCACCATCACTTACACAGGTGTTTTGGACCGGCTCATCGCTTTGGAGGTGAGCGAGCGAAGCGAGCGAGCCTTGATGAAGACAAGCATACTCGCGATGAATCGAATCCCTCGAAATGGCTACAGGCATAATGGCTACCATCCACTACTGAACTAACTTACTCAATTATTTTTGCTCGCTCGCTGCACTCATGCTTCGTTGAAAATGCGCATCGCTTCGCTCGGCGCAGGAGATGGTTTACCCCGATGGTCGAAATTGCACACGGGGTCAAACTTGCCTGTCAGTCTTCCAGGCCCGCAGGCAAAACAACGTCGACTCAATTGCCGCCGTAACGGCGATTATGGAGTCCACAAATACAAGCTACCTGATCAAGTCGCTCTCCCCCGACGGAGAGAAGCACGGAGTGTATTCAAAACCAGTAGTCGACTGCCTTCCCGACCAACCTTGTCCTCCTGCGACCCGACACGGGTACTTCGAGACAAGCCCGAACGTTGATGCCATTGCATTGAACGTGGTGAGCAAGGACCTGAAAAAAGATTTTTACGACTCAATGCAGAGTATCAACGGAATAAGTCCTTGTGGATTTACCGTGCCGAATTTTCCGGACTACGATGACGCGGCTTGCACGGCAGAAAACGTTGGAAACTGCTACGTGTACGGAACTTGGGTTTCTGGTGGATCTTGGAGCACACTCGAGGGCCGCGTAATTTTGGCTCACATCGACCAGCGCCGGTACGATCTTGCGTTGGCATCCATGTCCCGCATAATTTATCCCTACGCTGAGTTGTTCAAGCTGGACAACCCCATTGCGCACATGGGCTGTGGGCCCGGAATGTACGGCCAGGGGAAGGGAAAAGAGGTGAGCGAGCAAGTTTTTTTGTTTTTTTTTAATTTTTGTAAGCTTTGAGGAAGGAAGACGAGAAATACGAGCCACTACGAAACTAACATACATATTATTCCACTCAATTACATTCGTTTTGCTCACTCTCTCCCCCCGGTGCAGGGGCCGCAACTGACCGTCGACATATTCGGCATTCCAGCGGCCTTCGTGCGAGGATTGCTGAACGTGAGGTACTCCAGCGGATTCGGAATGACGATAGTTCCGCGCCTGCCATCAGGAGTTTCCAAAATTAGACAAAAGTTTCCAGTCCGCTGGGGGGAGTTGAGCATGTTCTTCACATTGGTTGGGAACGGGGGAGATGCTGTCACGGCCGTGACAATTGACGGGGTCGACTGCCCGCAGTGCTTGAACAAAAACGAGGCGGAGGAGGCCCTGTTTGCTTGGGAAGATGTGCAGGGGGCGGACGGGGGAGCCGTCTCGGTGGTCATCACAATTGGCAGCGGTGAGGGCGGCGGTGATCGCGAGTCAACGTCAACAGTAAATTACTCACTCGGAAGTGAAGAGAACGACGAATGGCTGCAGAGCGAGAAGGAGAGGCAGCTTTTTAACTCCACAATTCTATCGGACAATTGCAAGGTCAACGCAACAATAGAAGATTGGGCAGCCAACGCGACAGAGTTTTTGACAAAGCTTGAGGCGAACGAGCTGACCAAAACGCGGGAGTACCTTCACGTTGGCGAATTCTTTGCAGCGTTGAACGCAAGCGCAAGTAGGTGCGAGGGCAGGTTGAGCGGCGAAATATCACCCCTTCCACAAGAGCCCGAGAAGTGGAGTGTCGACTACGACATGAGCTACAGCCAGGAGGAGGCTGAAACGTACTTCGAAGACGTGTACGGGAGACTGTGGAGGGGGTTGGGTACACAAATCGCTACGTATGCCAGGGAAAATGCGTCGGACGAACAACTGGCGGTGTTGTCGTTGTGGTGGGGAATTGATGTTGATGCGAGTTTTAAAGAACTGAACGAAAATCAGAGAAGGCAAGAATTGAAGAGAGCGATAAAAATGAAGGAAGAGGAGCTCAAGTTGCTATATGTTGAGGCGATGTGATGAAGAAAGTGAAGCATTAATTTGTTTAATATAAAACGCTTGTGTACCAAGCTTGGTTTCATTCTGCTCCCAAACCCACCATTTGCCGCATGCTCACGCTGTTCCTTCTCTTCCTCCCCTCTCCCCCCTCCGCCTCGTACACCTCGACCGGCAGGAACTCGTCTGGAATCAGCTCTACTACGAACCACTCGGGCGCCTCTAGCCGCCACCGATCAATGTTCTGCCGCACCCATTCCTTGATCTCCCCATGTATTGGTTTGGTGTAGCTGATCCGGTTTGTGAACGCCGCGTCGAACTTCATCGCATCGTTTGTTGCATTTTGGAACAGCTCAATCGTGTATTGAGCCGCCGTGATTGTCCCGAAAAACGTGCCGACGAAATCAAGATCTATTGTGCAGAAAAAAGAGATGTTCAAAATCAGCCAAAGGCAAAAGCTGCAATCTAAGAAAATCTTGATCGCCTCTGCGTCGTCTCCTTCATAGTATTGAAGAGCGACGAAAGGCAACACTTGTCCCCACATCATTCCAAAGCTAAACAATGTGGCGCCATTTCCGTATGGGCTCCTCATGTGGATACATCCGCAAAAAACGGAGATCACTTTCAGACAGGTGTGGTGGATAAACGAAGCCAGAATGTCCACGACAACGTTGACTACCCGCACGTAATCCCTGTGGCGATAATTTGGTCAGAGCGTTGAAATTGGTTAGCAATTTGACCACGGTGTGTTTCGCAAAAAACAAAAACTCACATGAAATCTCCTCTCGCCACCTTCACCAGCATGAACACAGCAAATTCGCCTCCTACGAACGTGAGGAGCAGGTCCATGTCCGTCAGTGCAAACAGTGCACACCCGACCGACAAACTCAAATTGTGAATAGCTGAGATTGCCGTCATTAGCATAAACGTTCTTCCACGGGCACTATGGTCGTCGGGCACGTAGCCGTAGAATTTGGGTTGCTTTTTTCGGTTCGTCAAGTCCACGTCCATGTCGAAAGAGATCATTGCTGAGGAATAGCCCGTCGTGAGCGCGGATATTAAAATTGACAAGGCCGCGAAATTCCCTGCCAGCTCGCGGTTTTCAAGGAAAACCCAGCACTGCAAAATACAGCCAGGGATACTCTCGCAACCTAATTCTGCGCCCTTGTTGTACATCATCTCTGCCAAAACACCAATCGCATTTTCATCGTCATTTTGGCTCGTTGAAACTCGATAGGCGTCGACAGGGGGGCGGAGGAATGTGAGTGTAATCATCACCTCGTACAACTTCCTTTGCCAGCTCTTCTTGGCATATATTGCGAGCACCATCAGAACTTGCACAGCCATGTTTGACGCAATCATAGCAAGAAGTATGTTTGCTTGAGTTGTCAATCCTGCGCTGTAATAAGAGATCAGCACGGAAATGTCGGTTCCGGCGTCGACCAGCGATAGCGAAGCACCGATACAAACTCGCATGACCATTCCGTAAATGGAGTCGCGCAGAAGGTTGTTGAAGAGCAAAAGCATGAACGATTCGAAGCCTGCGCCGAGCGAAGCGAGGCGCATTTTTAATGAAGGACGAGCGAAACAAACGGAGCGAGCCAAACGAAATGGGTGGGTTAGCTTAGTAGTGGTGGATGTAGCCATTATGTATGTAGCCATTGCGGGATTCATCGCTCGAGTCCTCATCAAGGCTCGCTCGCTTCGCTCGCTCACCTTCAACCTCGCGGAAGAGGGTTCCCAATTGTGCGTACTCAAGCCTCCAGGCGTCCATCGCTGCATCCCCCGTCTTCCGTTTTCGCAGAAATGTTGCAACGGAGCAGCCAACCCGCTTGAGGTCCTCCTCGTCCCAATCTTCAAACCTCTTCGTCCAGTCCACCTTCTTCACCGACAACCCAAACCGGTCCTCCAGGAGAAAGGAGAGGATCACGTTGAATTTGGGACACCTTGAGGTCAGGCCAGCTAGCATATCGGGATTCTCGTCGAAGATTCGGTTGATGTGTATGAAGTTGGATTTGTGGTTGCTGGATCGGGAGGCGTACAGCTCCTCAGCCACTCGTTTCCACTCTTCGTTGTTTTGGTTGATCTGTGTGTTGCTGGTGACAAGCTGAGTATTATTATTCTCCTCGGCGGGTGCTGCCAATCCGACCACTTCCCGGAAACTCATGCTGCTCCTTCTCCTTCTCGCCCCTCCCTCCGCTTCGTAAACTTCAATCGGCAAGAACTCATCGTAAATGTCCGCCACCTTAAACCAGTCCTGCTCCTCCAGTCGCCACCGATCAATGTTCAACCGGACCCACTCCTTAATCTCCCCGTGGATGACCTTTGTGAAGCTCTTCCGATTCGAAAAAGCCGCGTCGAACTTCATCATGTCGTCCTTCGCATTCTTGTACAGCCCAACCGTGTACTGAGCCGCCGTTTCCGTGCCGAAGAAGGTGTGGATGTAGTTCAAATCTATGGTGCAGAAGAATGCGAGGTTGAGGGCAACCCAAATAATAAGGCTGATAACCAAAATGAGTTTGAGGGTCTCAGAGTGTGCTCCATCGTAAAATTGTAGCGCAACGAAGGGAAAAATTTGGGCCCAGACAAGGGAAATCGAGAATGACACCCCCCCCGTCCCGTAAGGATGACGCATGTGAAAGTTTCCGCTGAAGTCTACCGGAAGAAGATGCGAAAGTGGTTAGTTTTTTGTAGTGAATGTAGCCGTCTGTAGCCATTTCGCGGGATTCATCGCTCGAGTCTTCACAAGGTTCTCTCGCTTCGCTCGCTCACCTAGCACCAATTTCACCATCAAATGGTGTGCCAATGAAACAAAAACCCCAAGCAGGCCCTCATTTCGGATGAAGGCAAGGAAATCGTCCCGCAGAACTTTGTTCAAGAAATGGAGAGCGTACTCTCCGCCGAGGATCATGGTGAAGAGGTTCGTATTCGCAGCGAGCATGATCGCGCAGCCCAAGCTGCGGGAGAGATTGTGAAGGGATGCCATTAATGTCATTAGGATGAAGGTGAGCCCTCTGAGGTTGTTGTCGTCTTAAAATGGGGTTAGTACTGCTCATGCGTCGAATTTTTGACACATGTCAAAAATTAAAAGATATAATAACCATCCTTCCTGCACAAACCTCACAAGGCTGATGAAATCGGTTCCCTCAACAACCGCTCAAATTTTACTCTCACCTGGAATGTAGCCGTAGAAACGAGGCTGTGTTTTTCGCCGAGTCACATCGACATCCATATCAAACGAAATCATCGCTGAGGTAAAACCAGTTGTTAAGCAGGAAACTGCAATCGACAGGAGAGCGAAACTCCCCACCTGATCCGAGGAGGAGATAAGATATACGTAGCACTGGAGCACACACCCAGGAATCGACTCAGTTCCCATTTCCCCCATTTTGTTGAAACAAAGCTCTGCGAGCTGATCTACCGTGACTTCATCATCCTCGTGATTAGTGGAGACCCGGTATGCGTCAACTGCAGGGCGAAGGAACGTCAGGGTTATAACAATCTCCCACAACTTCCTCTTCCAACTTTTTCTTTTGTATTGCCCCAGAATAACGAGGATTTGAAAGCAAAGATTTGCCAAAATCATGGCGAGCAGGACCATAGCCTGGCCTTTCAGCCCAGCGGTCCAGTACGTGTACAGTGTGTAGATGTCTGTGGTGGCGTCGATGGTTGAGAGCAAAGCGCCTACTGCAACACGAAACACCATCCCGTATTTTGAGTCGCGCAGGAGGTTGTTAAAGAGAACGAGCATGAAAGGGGCAAACCCTTCGATCTCGTTCAGCAGAGTCGTCAGCTGCGCCGAGCGGCGAGCGGCGAGCGAGCGAGCCAAAATAATTGAGTGGAATAATGTATGTATGTTAATTAGTATATTGCTCGCGTATTCTCGTTTTCCACAAGGCTCGCTCGCTTCGCTCGCGCACCTGGACATAGTGCAACTTCCACGCCTCGAGCGCCGCCTCGCCAGTCTGAAAGTTTCGGAGGAAGGCCGCAACCGAGCAGCCAACCCTTCGACAATCCTCCCCGTTCCAATCTGAAATGGACGACGTCCAGGAGACATTTTGCACAGTCAGGCCGAACCGCAGCTTGAGAAGGTGGGCGATGATTAATCCGACGTTCGGACACCGCTCAAGGAGAGGTTCGAAGAGGGATGGATTTGCTGCTAAAAAATCAGTGACATGCTCGTAGTTTTTGAGGTGATTGTTGCTCCGCTTCGAGTAAAGCAATTCTGCTGCGGACTGCCACTCGTCTTTGGTTTGTTGGATTTGGTATGTTTGTGAGTTTATTATTGGGGTGGTGTGTACGGTAATTTCTGTTGTGGGTGGTGGCGCGGGTGAATGTTCGGGGTTGACCACCGAAGAAGAATTATTGGTAGGAATTGGGGTTGTTGGGGTAATTATTGTTGTTGTTGTTGCCTCCTGTGGTGCGATGAGCGAAGGGAGATTATCGACCGGGACAACCTGGCCAGGATTTGTCACGGCATTATTTTGCTGAAGCACCTTCAGCAGCTGATGGAGTTTGCTAATTTCTTTCTGCTGCTCTTCTAACTTTACCTCAAGGAGGGTTGAGTTTTCATTAGTTGCTTCGGTATGAGGATTTTGTTGCTGTTGCAGCATATTCTGGTAGAATCTTTCACGTTTCTCCTCGCGCTCTCTGCTGACAAGTTCACGGTGGTGCGTTTCCTCCCGAATCATGTTCTCCCTCTGATGAGCCTGGGCAAGCTGCTCACGAGCATCTTTTCGAGCTTCTTCTCGATCGTGCGTGAGCTCCTCTAATACTTTGTTGAAGTCTGCTCTGCTCACGCTGTCTTCGACTCGCAACCTCTTATTCTCTCCCCTCTCTTGAACAAGCTGGTCAAGCACATTCTTAAATTCTGCTCGTTGCTGTTGTGCTTCTTGTTGCTGTTTTTGGAGTTGAGCCAGAACGGCCGCAAATTCTTGGGAATTGCTGGCCATTTTTGCTGGAAGGGGGGCGCCGACTTCTGGAGATTAAACTACTGCAAACTACTGCAAAACTTTAGGTAGTGTTAAAATGGTGATTCTGTTTTTTGAAATCATGAAATCAACACATTAACCTCGGAAGTTTCGAGAACGTTTCTATCCCTTCTGGCACCAGGAAACTGAGCAATATACAGTACCAAACTTGCCTATATTAAATGAACATCCCGCCTCCTACATCTACTCAATTCGGAATCACTCTTCCCCCTCCCACACCCACCTCGACATCATCCTTGAAAGAAACCTACCCACACCTAGCAAGCCAGTTCCACCCGACGAAAAACAACTTGAAAAGGTCGTGGACCGTATCACATGACTCTACACTTCCCCTCCACTGGAAGTGTACCCTTGGAAAAGATCATGAGTTCGTTTCGACAATTCACGACAGGTTGGAAAACAAGCTTGCATGTCCCTGTTGTGAGGGACGCAAATTCTCCGTGACGAACAGCGTTAGTGTGTTGTTTCCTGAATTTTCGGGCATGTGGGACAAGGCAAAAAACGACGATGTTCTGGTACAACCGGACACGATTTTGCCCAGCAGTAAAAAGCAAGTTTTCCTTGTCTGTCCACTGGCTTCTTCTACTAGTGACAACAGCGAAGATAGCGAGTCCAATCTCTATGACGACCACGTATGGTCTTTTCGAGTATGTGACGCTACCAGCATGTCACCTGAGTTGCCTGCTTGCCCTTGTTGCTCAAACAGGAAAGTTGCGAAGTCGAACTCGCTGCTGCATTTACGCCCGGATGTGAGTGAACTTTGGGCCAATGAATTGAACGGGACTATGAAACCTGGCGATGTGCTCGGACTGAGCGAGGCAAGCGTCTGGCTGAGGGTTGGGGATAGGGACTTTGAGGTTGTAGTTCGCGAAGTTGTCGAGGGAGAAGGGTTGCCAGAGCCGCCTCCGTTGCCAGTTGTGGAAGTGGAGGAGGAGCAGCAGCAAGAGGAGGAGCAGCAGCAAGAGGAGGAGCAGCAGCAAGAGGAGGAGCAGCAGCAAGAGGAGGAGCAGCAGCAAGAGGAGGAGGAGCAGCAGCAGCAGCAAGAGGAAGAGCAGAAGCAGCAAGAAGGAATCGAACAACACGTGGAAGAAAAGTCGCGAGGCAAAATGAGAGCGATGTTCTCGTCGGTGCTATCATTGGTTAGAAAAAGAAGAAAGTAGTAATATATATGCTATTAGGGACTAGTGAAGTTTTTTTAGAGTTGTTGTGATTTATTACTCGTCTTCCACCACAGCTCGTGTATAAATCTTCATGGCAGAGGTCTTGACAATAGGCTTGATCTTTCCAGCCTCCTCAAGCTCGAGGATGGCCTTGCGGGCAAGTCCAGCATTGATTTTTAATCGCTCAACCATAGCGGCAACAGTGATGGTCTTCATCTTAGGGATCTCAATATTAAGACGGTCATATGTCTCCTTGTTGAAAAGCACCTTATTGTCAACCTTCTCCCTCTGCTTTCCCTTGCTCCATTTTTTCTTCTTTCCCTTGGAACCGGCCATGGCCGCAGCCATCTTCTGTTCCTTTGTTTTCTGCTGAACTTTAGGAGGCATGGTGAAAGTTCTGTATGCGTGGGTGAAAGGATGAGGGTGGTTAGTTGGTGAGGTGTGGTGTAATGAGGTAATGCAGGGTGTGGGTGGGTAAAGTGAGAGTATCAAGCTGCTGATCGACAATTGGAAATGGGCAAGGTTGGACGATTGAGGCTGAGGGAGGACAGCTTTGGGGGGTGGGGGATCGCAGCAATGAGGGGTTGGGGGGTGATTGGGGGGGGGAGAGGATAGGAAGTTGACTGGGGGGGAGGGGGGAGGGAGAAGGGGCTAAACGATGGGCTCAGATTGTGGGGGTGTTTGGCCGATCGATCAACGACCACGACCACCTCGAGATGGTTGTGGGTACAAAAGCTCGGTTCGGGGGGTGTATGGGGCAGACGGAGGGCTGGGACATGCAAAAGGGGGGTCACTAGCACTAACCTTGATAAATTATGAGCAACTCAATTTCGCCTCGGATGGTCGAGGGGTGACCGTGCCGGCGTTTCGAAATCCAAAATCCAAAAACTTTCGTCTTTACCTATAGCATGGGACACAAACGTCAGCAATTTTTTTGTCAACTTGCTGATAGTACTAAAACAGCTGGAGGAAGTGGGAAGTTTGTAAATCAACTTCTTACTTTGCTTTCATGAATAAAGTTGCTGCAGAGAAAAAGGTAAACTTCAGTCCTAGTTCCAGTTCCAGTTCCAGTTCCAGTTCCAGTTCCAGTTCCAGTTCCAGTTCCAGTTCAAGTTCCTGTACAAATTCTGGCCCCCAGAAAAGGCGGAAGTCTCTGTTCAAAGAGCTCATTGAACTCGATCCGCATGAGTCTAAGAATGCACAGGAGGATGCAGTCATCCCAAACAAAGACAACGAGAACAAACAAAGTGACTGCAAAGTACCGTTCGGGTGCATGTCGGAAGGTGAGTGAGCGACACACACACCCCTTCCGCTCGCTCAGCTGTAGAATAAACGAACCCACTCTCACTCAACTATTTTTAGACTTATCAAACTTTTTGGTAGAGAAGGCCCTGGATCACCAGGAGAGCAAAATGTCGGTTCTGACTCGGGCAGACCTTAGAATAACAAAAAAAAACCCCGAAGATCTTCCTTCATTCGCTGATCTTGACATTGATGGGTACGTGGAGCCAACGAGAAACCAAATTATTTTCGGCTTTTTGCTGTTTTTGCTCTTTCCTCCGTTGGCTTGCATTTTGATGTACGCCGTGATAAAGTTGGACGATCCGAGGAACGGCATCTTCTCCACGCCCGGGTTCGTGCTGAGCGACCTTTTGCACTGCTTGATTGCCGGCATTGGTGTTTCCGGCTATCTGTGCCGGTGTTTCAATGCAGGGTGGACACTTAGACGCATCGTGCTCTTCGCGGTGACATTCACTGGGACAGAGCTCGGCGGGTTTATTGCTCTGGCTTATGCTTGGCGATTCCCAACCCCACTCGCATTCCCAGTTGTTGTGGGTTTGGCAGTCCAATCTTCTTTCTTTGTGCTATGCTTGGACATCTACGGAGCGAAGAAGTTGCGAGATTGGAATTTTGCCAAGAGGTTTGCGCCCTTGTTGGGATTATCAGGTAAGGGCAATTTTCGTCTCCCCTTCCCATACCACCCCAAACAACGAAATGAGGACCACTGTTTTCTTAGGACACCTTCTGAATACGCGGGCATCGTGGAATGAGAACATTCAACTGTGTTATTGTACTGATCGTTGAAGAAGAGAGAATTGACATAAACCAATCCAATCCAAGTCTAAACCACACACACCACAGTGCTGCCCATGCTTTTCCTCCTTTCGTTCTGCTTCTACCGAGCGTTCTTCTCTCAGCTCACCGCAAGGTCTCAGATATTTGCAGCGCCTCTTTGGCCCATGCTGAAGTTCTCTTTCAAGTCAGGTTCGGCAAAGTTGACCGAGCTCGGAAAAAACCCCGATGCCGCCCCCTTCGTCCTTTTTATTTTCGATGCTGTAGCCGCTCTGAGCGGGAACTTTCTTTTTATGAGCGCGTTGAGCATCGAGAGCGTCATTGTCATGATAACCCTCGACTTGTTCGAGAACTTTATCATAGCCGGGAGAATTTATTGCTCAACCAGTTCCTAAAATTTCGCCGCGAGAAGAAAGTGAATAAGTACACGGTGAGGAAGCAGGAGCTACTCCTGAATAAGATCAAAGCCGTGGAGGAATCACTTTCACGGAAAATTTGCAAGATTGAGGGTGCGGAATACGTAAAGCAAAGGTGAGTGAGTGAGTGAGTGAGTGAGCAGAAGTGGGGAGTGTTCGCTGTTGGTGATGGAGCAGCGGGGGGTCGGGACGGCGAGTGGTACAGGAGCGAGATGACACGACACACACAAAACATTTTAAACTTGCCCACTCACTCGCTCCGTTCGGCGCAGCGTTCTTGACGATCGCTTTACGGAAGAGGAAAATGAAATAGAATCGCAGGCATTAGTCTTGAGGGACGGCCATATACATATGCACCGCTCCATCAGACTGTTGCTCGGGCTTGCAGGTGAGCGAGCGAAGCGAAAAAAAAGAGAGAGTGCGAAGCGACTAACCAACTCTTTCTGCAGCCAGTGAAACAGGAGAGTGTGTGACCTCTGTCTGGAGTGCTTTGATGCTGTACGCGTTCTACCACAGCTCGAACAAACAGTTCTTTTACACAATACAAGATTTTGACGAAAATCGTTTTAAGCAAGCCATGTTTTACAGCTTCTTGGATGCGGTGGTAGAAGGCGTTGCGTTCGTTGCCCTCGTGCTGTTCATCAAGGCCCAAACCAATGTGAACGTTGGCGCAATCACTGTAAATTACATAGCGAAAAAGAATCTTTTTTGGGTTATTTTGATGGTGGGCAGCACCTGCTGTTCGGGAGCGTTTGGCTTTTTCATCCAGCATTATGGCGTTGCTCCTGATCTCAATTTTGACGAATTCCTCGCCCCTCAGATTAATGGAACACAGATTTAAAAACTTTTTGCTTTTGCCCACATCTAAACATTCACACAATTACACGTCTCTCTACTCCTTCTTCTTATTGCTCACGTATGCGTAGTTGGTGGTTGTGGACTGCGTGGCCTTAACCTTGCTCTGCTTGATCATAGCCCTGATCTCGTCCTTCACGACCTCATCGTTGTTGGCATTCGCATTCGCATTCGCATCGTAACCTGTAACTGCGCCGAAAATTGGGGTCACCGACTGGGGCAAGTCGATGCCAAATTGCAAGCTGTACCTCACTATGCTGACGAACAGGTCGACGGCTACAGGGAACGGCAACTTGGTCAAGAACAGCAGTCCGAAAACTAGCCGATCGTTCCAGTTTTGATGCTTGTCGTTGTTGGGCAAGCCGTCGTAGTGGCTCAAGAATCCCCCCCAGCTGCGCCGAGCCGAAGAAGGTGCGAGGCGCATTTTCAACGAAGAATGAGAGCGGTGAGTTGGATTAGTCGCTCGCACTTTTCTGTCACAAAGCTCACTCGCTTCGCTCGCTCACCTCTCCTTCGGCAGTTGGAAGAACCCGCTGAAGAATCCTCGGAGCCCTTTGACGTTTTGTCGCATCAAAAAGTCGCCGCCAAAAACTGCAAAGTTGCGTTCCATGATGAGTTTTTCGGACCAAACTTCGTCGTAGCACCGGCGGGCTGTTTTGTCCGCGTCAAATGAATCATCGGAATCGAGCTCCGATTGAATTCTGGTCGCTAGCTTGGTGGAGGCGGCCAGCATTCGATTTATCGTGTAGCCCGTGGCAGGGTGGGTTAATCCGCCAGCGCCTCCATGGGCGATGATGCGCTGACCTCGGGTTGGGAGGCCGCCGCCCATGGGAATGTAGCAGAATTCCTCGTCCTGGTAGCGTGGCGTGCGTAATATTTGCGTAATGATCATGTTAGTTGAACGAAAAATAAAAAAAAGGCGAATCACTAAATCGGCCCTTAAATCCAACGAATGGAGGTTTTATACGCAAAATTGGGCACGGTGGCGTATTCGGCCAAGCGCATCTTTTTGTGTGAGGGTGTTGTTCAGGGACGGTCCGGATCAGCCAACTGCACGTCAATGTGAAAGGCAAAAAAAGGCAAAAAAAGGCGAATCAC
>BRYC01000093.1:11903-34350 GCA_030267985.1 Parmales sp. scaly parma | reverse complement strand
AACGCCAGGAACGCACCGTAAGGTTCGATTTGCTCCACCATGCAAGGGTAGTTTGAGTAGAGCTGGGGGACCTGGGTGGACGAGCTGCCGCCTCCTGTGTTGTTGTTGTTGTTGTTGTTGTTGTTGTTGTTGTTGTGGTTGTTGTTGTGGTTGTGGTTGTTGTTGTTGTTGTTGTTATTATTTGGTCGTTGTTGGGGTTGTTGCTGTAGTTGATGTTGTTGCTGTTGATATTGTTGTCGTTGCTGCTGCTGCTGCTGCTGCTCCTTGTACTGCTGCTGCTGCTGCTGCTGCTGCTGGTATTGCTGCTGCTGGTATTGCTGCTGCTGCCACTGTTGTTGTTGCTGCTGCTGCTGCTCGCCTCCCCCCCCGGAATTGCTCAAATTGTTGTTGCTGCGAGGATAGGGGTAGATGTTGTTGTTGGTGGTGTTGTTGTTGGTGTTGTTGTTGTTGTTGCTGTTGAATTGATAGAAACGATCATTCCAATCTTCATCATCATCAGAGCGACCACGTTTTGCCTTCCGATTGTTGCTCATACAAGCTCGCCGGCAAGGGTGGGGGTGCGGAGTGGCGGATAGGATGGGGGAGGGGGGGGTTGAGAGTGGAGGGAGGGGCAACAAATGTGAAATGTGAGTTATGGAAGAAAAGTTTCAAGTCGAAGCCACAACTGGGGACGATGGATGAGAGCTGGAAGATGGGATGTTTGGTGGGGTTGGGAAAGGCTGAGTGAATATCAATAAATGGTAAACCCTGTAGGAGATCTGCAATCGATTATTGGCAATTGTTCTCAGAAAATAAAAACGTCTAATTCGGGACCATACCTCCATCTGTGAATGGTCCAGTGCATTCTCGTCGTTCTTATTGCCGTACTCGTCATCCCGACATTCCCCCTCAGCATGCTTACTCGATCTACGTCAACCATCCGAAAGTTTAAAATTTTTTCCCCATGTGCCAATGAGACTCTCCACATCCCCGAGTTCAATTCAAAACGTAACCGTAGACCGCCCGCCCCCTATTTCTCCTCCAATAAACCACCTACCCCCTCCTATGCGGATATCTACACCGCCAAAATACATTGTCTTCAGTGGTCTCCCAGCAGCAGCAATCCTTGTCCGGTGAGATCTTCTCGTAGACGAATTCCACCTTCAACCTGCGTCCCCTTCCCAGCTCTCATCTGCCTTGTTCCCAAATTCCCCCAAGGTAAGGTTTTTCACTACTGCCTAAAGTGCGTTGCGTCTCGTCTCGTTTCTTTCCACCCCAATTCCGATGCGTTTCTCTCAACTAAATCTAAACCAACCTTCTTATCTTATCTTACGCAGCAACCCGTCACAATGGAAAAGATCGACTCCCTTGCCGGAGCCGGCAACCCTCTCGCGGGTAAAATTTTTCAAGTGGAAGCGGTTGGAGTAGCGAGCCAAGGTGATTTCCAGTTTCATTTCGTTCTTTAAAACGCCAACTCACACACCACATTTAGAAGCTCAAATCGTACCAACAGCGGTCGAACGATGAGAACCGAAGAACAGTTACCCGCTCCTTCTCAACGAACAGCGGCGTGGAGTTCCCTCGTGGACGCGTCGGCTTACATTTTCCGCGCCTACTACTCGATGCCGTCGCTGCACCGGAGCGACGGTGCTAAACAAGCTCTTGAACGGCGAGCAGCCAAGGCTAGTGCTGGTGTTTTTATGCGAAGGGGAAGAACTTTAGGCATGAATTGTACGGCGATTACAAGGCGAACAAGCCGCCGTGTCCGGTTGATTTGGTTCCGCAGTTCGAATTGGTTAAGGCAAGCAGGTGAGTGAGCGGGCGAAGCAGGACGTTTCTGGATTTTCGCTTTGCTCAGAAAGATGCGCTTGGGATAACTAGCTAGCCACCGTGTCCAATTTTGAGTGGTTCTAGAAGTTGTTTGGTGGAGTTGGGGGTGATTCAGTGCTCAGCTCAGTGCTTCGCCTAGTTTTTTAGTTTTTTTAGTTTTCCCTTGGCTTGCCTGAACAATGCCTGAGCAACACCCACGCACAAAAAGATGCGCCTGGTTACTAGCCACCGTGTGTCCAATTCTGAGGGTTTAAAGGCATTGTCGGTTTAGTGAGTCGCCTTTTTTTTGCCTTTTTTTGCCTTTTTTGAGTTTTCACATTGACGTGCAGATGGCTTGTTTTGGACCGTCCTTGAGCAACCCTCTCTCACAAAAAGATGCACCTGGTTTAACTAGCCACCGTGTCCAATTCTGAGGGTTTAAAGGCATTGTGAGTTGGAGTTACGATCGATCCAGTGATTCGCCCTTTTTCAGTTTTTTTTAATTTCACACAACGCGCACTTGACCCTGATCTGGACCGTCCCTGAACAACCCCCTCCCACAAAAAGATGCGCCAACCCCAACCCGCCACAGTGTCCAATTGATCGCGTCTAAAACCTCCATACGTTGGAGTTACGGCCGATTTAGTGAGTCGCCTTTTTTTGCCTTTTTTTAGTTATCACATTTGACCTCCACATGCCTCCTTTCGGACCTTCCACAGCCATCCCCCTCCCACAAAAAGATGCGCCAACCTCAACCCGCCACCGTGTCCAATTGATCGCGACTAAAACCTCCATACGTTGAAGTTACGGTCGATCCAGTGATTCGCCCTTTTTTAAAGTTTTTCTCGCTTCAATGGCAAAGACGGCAAAAATCCACTACCTACCCAATTCGAATTCGTTTGGCGCACTTCCTCCCCCCGTGCTCCATTAAAAATGCGCCTCGCACCAGCAGCAGGAAGACGCAGAAGGAGTACAATAGCGTTAAGGAGGTTTGGCCGTTGCGAAGAAGGTGAGCGCGAGCGAAATTGCTACATGGCTACATCCACTACTGAACCAACCTACTCAACTATTTTTGGGGCAGCTCCCACGCTTTATTCTCATCTGCGAGACGGTTGAAAAAATCACCCCTGGGAATAAATATGCTCGATTCTTTCAAATCCGATTCTGACAATGAGGAGGAGGGGGGCGCGCACGAAGCAGTTGTAACAACCACCTCCACCGACACCGAAACCACAACCACAATAACAACAACCAACACGACGAAAGCTGGCGCACGGTACAAAACCAGCTACTTCTGCAACGCCTCCTGCAATGCAAGGCGCCGTCAAGTCTACCAGCGAGTGAAACAGAATTGCGAGTCTTGCACAAAAACATACTCCTCCTCAACCGGTGCATCCAGGAGCCTTGGGCTGGAGACGGACCCACAAGTTTTGATGACTTGAGAAGTGTTGAATATTATAATATTTAACACATCATATCATATCTACTTAATTCACTTCTTCCACAGCGTAACAATCCCCCTGTTCCGCGATTGACACCCGACCTTCGCCCTCACCTCAGCCTCAACGTAATCCCCTCCCTTCTCCTCTTCGCTCAAAAAGTACTGCGCGTTGGGCCAGTTCCAGTGCCCGCACGCGTCCACCGTCACCACACTCTCATACAAACTCTCCACGCTCACCCAAAACGGTGCGAATTTGTACTTTGCGGTGTCCATAATATTGACCGAATCAGAATCGCTGTTGTAAGCCACTATCGGGCTCCAATGGCCGCCCCCAGGCTGTCCGATTTCACCCCGCCTGAAGTTCACCAAGACTCGCCCCCCCTCCCCCTTCATTCCCTTCTCAATCGCCTCAACGATTATCGCTCGGAATTTGTCTACATCATAATCGGCTGGGTTCATCAAATGCATGTTGATTCTGAACTTCTCCCCCCCCCCCCCCCCCCCTTCGTCAGGAACCCCGCCGTTCAAATGGCACTGGAGCACAGTGGTGATTTGCGCCAAAGTGGTCCCGTAAGGAAACATCATCACGCCGTCTAAACCATTCACTTCGTCCGTAAGAATCGCATTTAGATTCGTGCACGGGCCAAACACGTCGCTCTGTGTTGCGTACTTGTACGGACGGTACACAGCATCCACCGGCATATCGGCATGCTGAACGTCCATTTCGTGCTTCAAACTGTTGAGGATCGTGGCCACGCTGCTTATGCCACAGTAGGCCTGATTCTTCTGAACGTCGAAGCCAAAATACAATTCGTTGATTGTGTGTATGGTATTCCGCGAATCTAGAGCAAAATGAGCGAGCCAAACGAATTGAAGGGTTAGTTGTGACAGCTTCGCTTAGCTTCGCTTGCTGCTCGCTTCGCTTCGCTCACCTATCAACGCCGAATTCAATTCCGTGTTGTTGCTATACAACAAACCCCCCCTCTTCAGCATCTTGACCGCCTCGAAATAAGTCCCAGTTTCCATATTTGGAAGGTTGAACCGTTTATAGTTGGTCTCTTTCACAACACTCCCCCCCAGGCACTTTCCGTCGAACACGTGGGTGTTTTCGCAGTAGCACCGTCCACTTCCATGTACGATGAAACCCTCTACGTGAAACCCGTCCCACATGCTCCTATCCCCATTCAGAGGTTGACGTTTGCTCAAACAGGCGTTTCCACAATGCATTATCTGCTCTTGAACACCACCGTCGTTGTCACCGTTCCCCTCGAACATGCGGATCTCCCGCCCTCCCTGTTCCTCCGAACACTCTCCAATTAGCGCCGCATCTAGGGGGACAAAATCGTACCTGTCGTAACTGTCGGTTTCAACCGTTGTTTCCGTTTCGCACCTTCCGAACACAACATTTGTGTTCTCACAGAAGCAACGACCGGAAGTTGGATTCACTATGAACCCTACGAGGTTGAAGTTATTCCACACGTCATCATCATCATAGTTGAGAGGATCATTATTTTCAACGCAGGCTGCTGCGCATTTTTCTACCTTGTTGAAGGATTCATTGTCTCCATCCCCTTCAAACATTTGCAGCTCTACCGATTCTGCGGACTGTCCACACTCTCCATCGAGCACCTTTGTATACAGGAAAGGCGGAGAAGCGAATGTTGGTGTGGTGGTGAGTGTTGGGTCGTTAATGTTGGGGTTTCGAGAATTTCCTCCTCCCAACAACGACGCAAACACGAATCCAAGAGCAAACCCAAAAAAGCCTATTGTAGAGAAGAGATAGACTTTGATTGGGGAGCTCAAACTTGTGTGTGTGTTAACACTCGCCGGCTCGAGGGCAGAAGCCTCCACATCATTCAATTCAGCCTTATCGTATTTCATGGGAAAATGAGGGCTCAATCACTCAATGCTCACTCAACACGGCTCAAGAAGAAATAGCTCCCTGCAAAAGGAAATTTAATTTTTTATGAATTAAACCTTCCACCGCGAGGATGGCATGGCCAAGAGCAACGCATTATAAGCAACTCAACAATAGTTGATAGATTCCATTCCATGCCGAAATTAGACCAGGATTCCGCTGATGACATAGAAAATGATCATGATCATGAGAAAAATTCTCTTTCTCCTTCCTCGGCATTTGCCCTAACTGAAACCAAACAACATTCATCCACCTCTCCAGTTCCTCACCCATCCACACTCACACCCCCACCCCCGGAGCCGGAGGAAGACCACGACAAGTTCATCACGGAGATCATGTCCCTCCTCAACCAGGAGAAGCTTGAGGAGCTAAAACGAGCGTTTGAGCAGAATGATGATGAGGGCCTCGAGCTCAAAGAGTTCATTCACGTCATGGCTAACATAATGAGAATGGACGAGAACCTCTATACCCAAGAGCAGTTTGCTGCTAATCTCATTGAGTTCTTCGATCAGGTTGACATCAATGGCGATGGGTCGATGGAGTGGGAAGGTGAGCGAGCGAGCCTAGCTGTGAGCGAAGCGAGCCAGCAACACCATACATTAGTTGTGACTAGCGAGCTGTGAGCGAAGCGAGCCAGCACCAGAAGTTTTTGAGGTGTGGATTTACTTAGAATTGTGTCGGGGGAGACCCACGAAACCCCCCTTCTCCGCTGCGCTCGGCTTTCCGCTGCGCTCGGCTAATGGACGCTCGGTTCGCAGCTCTTTACCCACTCCTAACCCATCCTGACCCACTCTTGCCCTCGCTCTCGTTCTCGTTCTCGTTCTCGTTCTCGCTCTCGCTCTCGCTCTCGCTCTCGTACGTCTTTGAAAATACGCCTCGCTCCGCTCGGCGCTCCGCTCCGCTCCGCTCGGAAAATCCAGAATTCACATCTTTCATTGTGGAAATGGGAATGTCGAGCTCGGACCACAATCCTGACGCCATCCAAAAGTACTGCCACTCTGGCGAAAAGGAGACTGGCAACCACAACTCCTATATCCACAAGATTTACTACTTTCCCAAAATCGACACGCTCGCTGTGATTGATTGCGACAGCAAGTTTTTCAGCATTTACAATAGTAATATGGAGCATCTCACGACAATCAAAGTCACCGGAGGGGAGGCGAGAAGCGTTGCGTACATAGACGAGCACAACCAGTACGCGGTCAGCTCTACGGATTTGAGTTTGAGCTTCTACGACGCGCATAACTTTACGTTTGTGAAGCAGTTCCGAACACCAGGTGCGTCTCAAACAATGATTTTTTTTAACAATATTTGCGTGCACGTGCCCCTGATCTGAACCGTCCCTGAACAATTTTTTAACATCACTTCCATACCATACTTATCCCCAAACCTTAGCGCAAAACACAACCTGCATGTGCTGGATCCCTTCGAAGAAAATTCTAGTTACTGGCGATACGAAGGGCGGAGTTCGTGCCTGGGATGTGGTTGACATGGAGGAGGTGAGTGAGCGAAGCGAGCTAGTTTTGAGGAAGACGCGAATAAGAATTTTAGATGGCGTGTTTTGGACCGTTCTTGAAAGAAAAGCTTTGCGCAAAAAGATGCGCCAGGCCAAATCCGCCACCGTGTCCAATTTTAAAAGTCATATGATGCTATGCGTTGGAGTTATGGTTGGATTAGTGATTCGCCTTTTTTTGCGTTTTTTTGAGGTTTCACATTGGCATGCAGATGGCGTGTTTTGGACTGTCCCTGAACAACCCCCTCGAATAAAAATATGCGCTTGGTTGAACCCACCACCTTGTCCAATGTTGAGTGTCTAAAACTTCCATACGTTGGAGTTACGGTCGATCGCCTTGTAAATTGTCTGTCTTTTTTTGAGTTTTCCCTACAACCTTCTTCCACTCAATTCGTATTCCTTTTGGCTCACATCGCTCCACTCGCCTCCCCATACTCCATTAAAAATGCGCTCCGCTCCGCTCCTCTCCGCTCCGCTCCTCTCCGCTCCGCTCGGTGCGCAGGCGTTCGAATTTGGATTTGGAACGAACCACCACTACGATCCTTTCTCTCGATCCCATAAGCACCGAGATATAGTGTTGGATGTGATTGAGCTGGAGGGGCTAGATATATTGGCGAGCGCTAGCATCGACCGGACAATTCGCCTGTGGGACTTGACCACTGGCAAGCACCGTCGAACACTGCTGGGCCACGCGAAGGGGATCCGAAAGGTTAGTGAGCGAAGCGAGCGAGCCTTGAGGAAGACGAGAGACAACTAAATTTACCCACTCTTTCGCTCTTCCTTCATTAAAAATGCGCCTCGCTCCGCTCGGCGCTCCGCTCGGCGCTCCGCTCGGCACTCCGCTCGGCGCTCCGCTCGGCGCTCCGCTCGGCGCTCCGCTCGGCGCTCCGCTCGGCACTCCGCTCGGCACTCCGCTCGGCACAGTTATCCTATTCCTCGGAGTACAGGTTCTTGATTTCCGTCGGGTTCGATTTCGACGTCTTCGTGTGGAACCCATACGTTGCGAACCTCATCCTCAGGCTGCACGATCACGGCTGCAGTCTTTGCGGCGTGGAGATCATACCCCACACGCCGATTATGATCACGGCGGACATTGAAGGCAGCTTCAAAATTTGGGACATCAGAAACTTCAGCTGCGTTCAAACGTTCAGGACCGAGGAGAAGAAGGTTAGCTCGTTCTGCGGGTTCGTGGCTATTCACAGCAACAAGCGGTTGGTGGGTGTGGGCCGGAAGCTGACGTTCTTTGACTATGAGAAGATCGAGCAGCCAAAGTTGACTGACGAAATGCCCATAGTCACCGCGCTGTACAACCCAACAACATTCACGTTCATCACCGTTAGCAACAAGTTTGTCAAGATCTGGGATGCGGCGAAGGGTGAAGTTTCGCGGTGAGTGAGAGTGAAACTGAGAACGCAACAAAACACAAACACAACTAACAAAATTGCTCGGTTCGGTTCGGTTCGGTTCGGTTCGGTTCGGTTCGGTTCGGTTCGGTTCGGTTCGGTTCGGTTCGGTACGGTGCGGTTGCTCGATTTCGCAGGGTCTACAGGAACTTGAGCGACACTGACATTACGGCAATGTGCTTAGATTTCAGGCAGAGAAAGTTCATCCTGGGGGACCACAATGGGACGTTGAACTGCTACGATTTTCTGAACGGGGCCAACATGAAGGATTTTGCGTACGAATCTTGCGACGGGAAGGCGCACAGCACGGAGATCTCCAAACTAGCCTACTGCGATGAGCACGCCACAGTAATTTCGGTCTCCTGGGACCTCTCAATATGCATCCACGACGAGTCCGAGGCTGAGGAAGGAATTTTGTTGCGGAGAATAACAAACTCCCACCGGGCGGACATAACTGCGTTGGCTTACTCTTCAGAATTGAGTTTGATCGCCACCGGCTCCGCGGACAACATCATCAAGGTGAGCAGCGAAGCGAGCCACAGCAAGCACAACGCAAACTCACCCACTTTTTCGCGCAGGTCTGGGACTACGAGTTCGTTCGGCTCGAAGCCAGCTTGTATGGCCACACTGCTCCGATCACGTGCATATTCTTCCTTCAACCCTTTCCGGCGTTCCTGGCCTGCGACACCAGTGGAAGCGTGTACCTCTGGGCGACTAGGCCGAGCAGGCAGAAGAACAAAATTCTCACAAGGTGGAAGCACAGGCCGAGCGTTAAAAAGGGGGGGGGTGGCGCTGGTGGTGGAGGGGGGGGAAGGGGTGGGGGGGCGGCCGTAACTTGCATGGCGAGCCAGTGGAAGTACGCCGAGAAGAAAGTTGTTAGCAAAGAGGAAATACTGGGGAGAAGGGGTTCGTTTCAGGTGGTTAAGCCCTATCTCGATGACGAGGAAGCACCCCGCAAGAATACACCGAAGATTGATCGGCACAGGCAGGAGAGGAAGGACCAAGACGAAGAAGAAAGTGAGGAAGAAAAGAAGAGGTGAGTCTCACTCCATTAACTCTCTTCGCTCCTTCTTCGCTCACCACCCCCCAGCTTCGCCGAAACGATGCTCAACACCAACGAAAGCCACAACTCCGATGCTTCTCGGTGGATGGACAGGCTGAAAAAGCTCACCAAGTCCCGTCACAAAAAGCTCGAGAAGGACGACGAAAAGGTCGTCGAGGAGTACACCATCTACGCCGGGGACGAGCGGGGCAACATCGTCGTCTGGGACATCCTGCCCATCCTCAACAACTTACAGAAGCAGGTGAGCGAGCGAAGCGAGCGAGCCTGAGGGCTGCAGACGGCTACATCCACCACCACTGAACTAACTAAACCTACTCAACTATTTTTGCTCGCTCTCTGCACTCGTGCTTCACTTCGCTCGGCGCAGTACGGCTACGAGTTCAGCCCAATGGAGCACACGGTCGAGGTTGGAAATGCGAAGAGGTTTATAAATGTTGATGCGGGGTCGAGTAATGGTAATGGTGGGGCTAAATCTGGCACGACAACCACCTCCACGGCGACAACCACGACTGCACCGTCAGGCGAAACGAAAATCAACGCAGTCGTCGACCAAGTTGCGGTGACGAAAACCTGGAAGGCACACTCGGACAGCATTAACAGCCTGCAAATAATAGAATTCCCACCGTCAATTTTAAGCGCCGGCAACGACAGAATGGCCAAAATCTGGGAGATGGACGGGGCGACCAAGGGCATTCTGAGGCAGGGGGGGACGGCAAACAGAGTCTGGAACTTTGACTACGATAAGAAGGGAACGCGCGACGAGAAACTGCGGGTGGGGGGGGAGATTATGGAGGAAGTTCTGGAAATGGGGAAATTGGTGCTGGAGAGCGGGAGCGAGGAGGAAGAGGAGGAGGAGGAAGGGGGGATTATGTGGGGGTTACGGGAGGACGAGGATGAGGGCGAGGGGGGGGTGGAAGAGAGCAAGGCGGTTTTTAGAAAGACGCCCAAGAGGGTGCCGGTCGATGCGAGGACCGTAGGAAGGAAAATGAGAAGGAAATGAAATTTTGTCTTGAAAAAAAATTCTTTCAAAAAGATGTTCACAAAGGGAACTACAGTACTCTTGCAGTGTGCGTAGTAAGTGCGTAAGTAAGAAATATCATGCTCTGTTTGTTTAAATCTACCATGGCAAAACGGGATTTTTCTTCTTCTGGACGACGACCTCTGCCCCCCCTTGCTGCTTCCTAGCTTGATTTTTCTGATATTTGTTAATAACTCCCCTGGCTTTCTCCTCTTCCTTCCTCTTGGCCGAATCCAGCGGGAGGTGCTTCTGCATTAAATTTTGCTTCAGCAAGAACATTTTGTTGTTATTTTCTCGATTCGTTGTTTCGAGCTCTTGGTAGAGATTTCTCATCTCGTTCGCGAGCTCGTCGTCGTCGTTAACATCGTCGTTGTTATTGTTATTGTTATTGTTATTGTTGTTATCTTCGATAATGTTGTTGCTGCCCAATTTCAACCCTTTATTCAGCTTTTCTTGCTGCCTCTGCTGCAGAGCTTCAATCTTGTAAACCCGCTCGCCTACCCTCAGCCCCTCGGCCATGAGTTCCGCCATTGAGGGGATTTGTACAGGTTGGAGGAGCTGCGTAGTCAATGCAATGTTTTCGACGCCGGAGAGATTGCGGTGGTAGGAGTAGCGCTCGACGAATTCCCAGAGATTTTTAGTTGTGCTTTTCTCCTCAAACAAGTCCGCGTCATCCCCCTGCCTCAAAATACTCGTCGGCATCAGCAGCCGATTAACAAGGCTTGCGTCTTTCTTCAGCGTCCGCTCTTTGTGTTTGTTTATCGAAGTCGCCCACTTTTTCAAATTTCGACCGACGTTGTGAGACGTTTGAAGTTTGCGTTTTTGCTCGGATGATGAGGGGGTTGTTGTTGTTGTTGTTGTTGTTTTTGATGTTGTTGGGGGTGGTATTGTCGTTGTTGTAGAGGGGGGAATTGTTGCTGCTGCTGCTGCTTTTGCCACTCTCGGTGCTCCTATTGATTTTGCTATTTTTGCCACTCTCCTCTGAACCACAGCGACCAGCGTCAAATCGGTAGCCACGAACCCCTTACACTTCACCTTCACGCTGATACTCTGCCTGACAACATGAACTCGCTCCTTCCTTGATTTCCCTCCTCTTCCTCCGTCAAAAAACGAAACCACCCCGTACGGGTTCACGGCGTTGGAAATGTCGATGTTTTTCTGCATGGCGTACTTCTGGACGTTTTTATTGCACTTGACAAAATACTGGCGCTGCTTCTTCGTTATTGAAAGCATCTTTTTGAGCTGCGCCGAGCGAAGCAGGTGCGAAAACGAATTGAGCGGGTTGGTTTAGTTGTGGCTCGTATATATTTCTCGTCTTTCTCAAGGCTAACTCGCTCGCTTCGCTTACTCACCTCCAGCAACAGTTTTTGCTTCGAGGGGTACGGCTTGGTCTTGTAATCCTCGGAGCCCCCAACAATTTTTTCCAGAATGGGAAACGGGTTGGTCTTCTTGTGGTAGACAACATGCTTGACGAAGAGATCGGGGGGAGGTGTGAACGGGTAGAAATCGGGCACGGTGGGTTTGGCATCGTGTTTTTGTTTTTTGTTGTACTTTTTCTTGCCGGGGAGCGTACCGGACTGGGAGGAGGAATCGGGATTGGAATTGGGATTGGAGCGAGCGGAGGAAATTTTACCGAGTTTCTTCTGCTGAAGTTCTTGCTGACGATTTATGTAGTAGTCCACATCGTTTGCCGTGAAATCTTCAATTGGGAATTCTCTATTGTTGGTGGGGGAGTGGAGGTTGGCGGAGGCGGAGGCGGAGGCGGAGGGGGGGAAAGAATATTGATATAGGGAGAGGGGGTTGTTGTTGTGGTTGAAGTTAGACTGGGACTCTTCCTGGACTTCCTGTTGATCCAGATGATAGGAGTCCAACTCCGTGAAGTCGCCATACAGCTGGTCAGAATCGAACATATCGTCAAACAGCATCGAGTCATAGTTGCTGTTGCTGTTGCTGTTGCTGTTGCTGTTACTGTAGCTGTTGAGATTGTCTGACATCTCCACTTGGTAAACGAGAGAAGTTCAAGTTTACAGATTGGAGAGCGTTTCCATTGTTATTGATGATTCTTCTGGTGGGAAATAGATTTTGTGTTGTTGTTGCTCTTGGTGTGCGTACTATCGGTTGCAAAAATTAAAATCATCTCAAAGTGTCAAATTTGCGTCTGGATATCCTCGTTTTTCTCATCGGTATAAACGCTCCCAGCTCACCATTACTGACCCAATTCTCCTACCTTGCCCCAGCAACTCACCCTCTCCCCTTCTCGCTTGAGATCTGAACTTTTCACGAGCATATCCTTATGGCAACCAATGAGCACCACAAGTGGCTCAAGAAGCGTGATTGGCCCGCGGTGCAAAGAGCAATACATGACCCAGATCGGGACATAGATTTGCTCAGGAGAAAGTACAAGGAGAGAGATGAGCATGGACGACTGCCACATCATTGGCTCGCAGCGAAAGCTCAGACACACACACATGCTCTTGTCTTTGTGGGCGTGCAGTCGATTTACTGCTTGAATCCAGAGGCCCTCATCACACGAGACAATAAAGGCGAAACTCCCATCGACATTGCCCGTAGGAGTGGAGCCTGTGCTGAGATCATTGGCTTGCTCTCCCTCACTCCCGAGGAAGCTCATTCGTTGGGTTGGAAGGAGATGTGCCGCTTGTACGCACCAGTGATTTATTGGAGGGATGAGGTGGCTGGGTGGATCAGATCACGATCGTATGCAGACTGTCACAAGTTCTTCAACGAACACGATGACGAGTTGGTGCGTGAAGTGCTCAATTACTTCAATTCTGGTCTTCTTCGAGAGATTGCTTGCATTAGCCAGACATACAGCGACTCCCTCGTGTTTCTTGCTCTTCGAATGATCCATCGGCACCCACTTTCCCTCAAGGCTACCCAGAATCAAGGCCTCACAACCCTCCAGGTAGCTGAGCTCCCCCAATTCAATGCGTGCAAAGAGATCCGAAACGTCCTCCGCCTCACCCCCAAGTACATCTCCTCCACCCCCTACCTCACCCTCCTCCGACAACACCTCCCCAAACAGTTCGTCGACGAGGATGTCTTTGGCACCTACAACACCGCTTGCACGTTCATCAAACACATGAAGTACGACAAGGCTGAATTGACCGAGGTGGAGGACGTGCTGAAGAAACCGACTCGCCAGTGCGACGTCTGCAACACCGCCACGACAAAAGCGTGCGCCCGGTGCAAAACCAGCTACTTCTGCTCCGCCGAGTGCCAGAAGTCGGCGTGGAAGAAGCACAAGAAGACGTGCAAGGCGCCGTCGAGTCCACCGTCGAGTGAGGCAGAATTGCGGGTTTTGCACGAGGGCATGCTCCTCCTCAACCGCTGCATCCAGGAGCCTGGAGCGGGAGACGGACCCACAAGTGTGGTATTAGATTTCTTGAGAGACTGCTAAGCTTGATGGTGTTGCTGGGCTATATAAGACTTGATAAATTATTATGGAGTTTGAAGCGAAATCATTCTTCCACTATATGTTCTGTTCATATTCATTATCCTTGATCACGTCAAGATAAAAAAATTTGAACGCGCCGTAAGCAGCAGCAGCTCCAAGTGCGCTCCCTGTCACTACATCACTCGGAAAATGCCACCAATCGTGCACTCTACTCGCCCCCACCCAAACCGCAACGGCAAGTGGAGAAGCGCACACCAGCCTCAAATATGGCATCTTTGCCCCCCCCTTCCCCTTAAAGAACTCCCTCCGCTCATCGACGCGTTGCAGAAGAAAGAGCACGACGAACAAGCTGCTGAACATGGAGAAGCTGCTGTGACCCGAAGGAAACGAGCTACGCCCTTCTCGAATTTCTATATCTGATGCCGTGCAAGAGCCTAAACCTGTGATCTCGTCAAATTCATACTTGCAGATTGCGTAGAAGTTGGGCCTCAGGCGACCCACAAAAGATTTGACGCATTGGGTAATGGACTCGGTGATGCCAACGCCGATGAAGAAAGCGGCGTAGGCCTGAGAAATTGACGCCTCCCTTGGAGAGGGGGGGGAGATCAACGCTTCGACATCTTCTTCGTCTGACGACGATGAGGTTGTGGCACAAACGAAGAACTTCGACAGGGCAAGGGTAAGCATAGGAAATGCGAGGGAGATCACGGCAAGTAGCCAAGCCGGACAAGAGGCATCTTTGTCTAGTATGTAGGGGTGATTGATCGAGGGATCGTAGATTGGAGTGAACGTTTCAGTTGTGCTGTCAAAGATTGTCTGAATGGGGATAGCAACATCGGTAACCGGCACCAAATCAGATATAAAAAAAAGGCCAATCATGGTGACGAATGATGTTGCAACTGTCAACATGGGTTGCGATGATGTTACCGAGATTTCCAGAAAATGATTCACCGAGAAGATGATGGGAAGTAAGGGGAGATGTAAGACTAGAATGTGACAACTGTACAAAATTTTTACAAATCTCAAAGAGTTGCAAGAAATCTCTGTGAAGATCTTTAAAAGATTAGCTTTTGCATCAGCCACATCTGTTTAAAGAACCTGCGAGAGCTAGAGCTAAAATACATCTTTTCCCCATAATAAAAAAAGAAACATGGGTTCACTCTCCATCTTGCTCTTCCTCTTTCTCATCCTCCTGCCTCTTAGCCACAGTGCTGTTTCCAGCATTCCTGCAATCTTCGAGGTAGAACCCCAGCAGCAGCACGGGTTCACTCCCCTCCACCGCCAACTCACCCCCACAGTGACTTGCAGTGGCGATGACATTCTGATCAAGGTTCTGATGCTCGACTCGTACGGTGAGTAGAGTTGTTTCCTTTTACTTACTTCACCCAACAACCTTTAACCTAACCTTTAACCTAACCTTTAACCTAACCTTTAACCTAACCTTTAACCTAACCTTTAACCTAACATTTAACCTAACCCTAATCCCAACCCAACACAATGCCCCAACATTAACATTTTCAGGCGACACTTGGAACGGAAACTACCTAAAGATCCGTACATCTCTGGGCGTTGACGTGATCCCCCCAATCACCCTCTCCCCCTACAGAGACTACGGCTACAAGCTCCTCTGCATCCCCCCCGGCTGCTACACTGTAACAGTAACCGGCGGAAGCTGGCAGTCCGAAGTATCTTGGAGCATCTTCTCAGCCGACCCGACCTGCTCCCAACCCTCCCCCTACGGCGGCAACACCCCGAACCCCAACGCCGAAATCTTCCGCGACTGCGAGGTCGAAACCCTCCTCTCAGGCGCCTGCCCGTTCTCGAACCAGCTCTGCACCTCCTGCGTTCCGGGGCAGTACAAGCCAGCGTCAGCGTCCGGGGGTTCGGGCTCGGGCTCGGAGTGCGTGGCGTGCGCCGTGGGTAAATTCTCCTGCGTTACCGACGCCTCGTCGTGCAGCTTCTGCCCCCCGGGGCATTACTCGGGGGCGAGCGGGGCGTCGAGCTGCGTGAGCTGCGGGGCGGGGAAGATGCGGGGCGGGGGCGCGGGGGGGACCGGACCGGGGAGCTGCGAGAGCTGCCCGGCGGGGAAAGTAGCGGGGACGGGGAGCGGGAGCTGCGAGGTTTGCGGCCCGGGGGAAGTTCAGACCGAGGGGNNNNCAGATGATGGGGGATGGGGAGGGGGAGGGGGAAGGGGAGGGGGAGGCGGAGGGAGGATGCGTGAGCTGCAACGCGGGGAAATTCAGCGCCGACGGAGGCTCCGGGGGCTGCGAGGACTGCGGAATGGGAAAGGCGAGCGGCGCTAAGGCGGGGAGCTGCACGGTCTGCGAGGCGGGGAAGAGGGCGAGTGGAGCGGGAGGGGGGGTTGTCGAGGCGGGGGCGAGTGTTTGTACGATTTGTGAGGTGGGGAAGGCGAGCGGGGAGGGGGCGGTTAATTGTGAGCTTTGCGGGGTTGGGAAGTTTGCTGGTGAGGCGGGGCATGCTAGTCCGTGCGAGGTGTGTGGGGAGGCGGAGGTGAGTTTTGTAAATGCCACCGACCGATAAATTTGACTTTATAAAAATAAATTGAACTAACACAAACACAAACACAAACACTAACACAAACACAAAATCACAAAATCACAAAATCACAGGTCGCCGCCACCGTCGGAGCATCAAGCTGCAGCCAATGCCCACCCGGAAAGTACTACTTCATCCAGGGCAGCACCGGCTTCTGCCTCGACTGCCAGCCCGGCTCCTACCGAACCTCCGCCTTCTCCCCCGCGGATCCCTGCAGCCAGTGCCTCGCAGACACCTACGCAAACGCGAGCCCAACCCTCGCCTGCAGCGATTGTCCAGCAGGAAAATCCTCCGTCCCCGGCTCACTGTCAATCGCAGACTGCTCCGAGGCCGGCTGCTCCCCCGGAACGTTCCGCGATCCGGACGGTGGCGATGACGCGGCTTGCACCTGCAAGCCCGGTTCGGGGGAGATTGCCGCGACTCCGACAGCGTGCCCGACCTGTGCCTTGCATCACTACAAGCCGAGTTTTGGGGACGCTGCCTGTGCGCTTTGTGAGGGGGTGTTGGTGGGGAGTATTACGCTCAGCACTGGGGCGAGCCAGGCGGCGGAGTGTGTGTGTAAGGAGAGGTGAGCGAGCGAAATACTGCGAGCGAAATACTGCGAGCGAAATACTGCGAGCGAGCCTTGATGAAGAAGAGAATAAGAGCCACTCGAGCCACTATTAAACTAACATTATTCTCAATTTTGTCGCACAATCTCGCATGAATTCGCTCGGCGCAGCTTCGTGACGCATGAGGGGGGGTGCGTTTGTCCGCCTGGGAAGGGGTATGAGGGCGGGACGGACCTGTGCATATCTTGTACGGACGGGAACTATAAGGAGGGGTACGGGAACGAGGGGTGTACGAGCTGCGGGACGCACTTCTCAACCCAGGGGGAGATCGCTGTTGTCGTCAAGGAGAAGTGCGTGTGTAAGAACAGTTTCGTGAGCAAGGACGAGGGAGAGGGAGAGGTCTGTGTTTGCCCGACCGGGTACGGTTTTAACGGAGCGACTAGCTACTGCGAACCGTGCCAGCCTGGCTTGTTCAAGGTGAGAGAGAGAGAGAGAGAGAGAAGAGAGCGAGAGAAGAAAAAAAAACCCCACAAATACTCACACACACACAGGACGCCCAAAACCTCCTCGCGTGCACATCTTGTCCCATTGGATCCTACAACCGCATAAACGGTGCTACGCTCCCATCAGACTGCGTCGTTTGTGGTAGCGGTAGTTACTCCACCACCCCCTCCGCAGCCCGCTCGAGCTTCTGCGTCCAGTGTTCCCCTGGGAAGTTCCTCCAGGACGCGGGGTTGTCCGCCGAGGAGCACAGTGGCGAGGGGAAGTGCTTGAATTGCCCCCCCGGGAAGTGGAGCGACTTGGAAGGTGCCGGAGACTGCGTAAGCTGCGATCGGGGCAAGTACAACGAAGATTCCGAGGGTCGATCGATTAGCGAGGCCTCTTGCACCAGCTGTCCAGCTGGAACCACGAGCAACGTTGCCGGGTTGGCGCTCCTCTCAGACTGCGTCTCTTGTCCCGCCGGCTCCTACAGCAACATCACCAGCCACTCTGGAACCTGCACCGTTTGCCCCCTGGGAAAATTCAATAAAAATTCAGGCTCGAACGCCACCTCCGCCTGCGTCACTTGCGGCGCCGGAAAGTTCCTCTCCGACGATAGTGTTGACCCCGCAGCCCACGATTCAATGGGCGATTGCGCCGAGTGCCCCTCCGGCCATTACTCGGACCTCCCGGGAGCGTCCGACTGCGCCACATGTCCAATCTCTACGTGGTCTGACACCACTGGCCTCAGCCACGTTTCGGAGTGCACCCGCTGCCCGGCCGGTTCGGTGGGGAAGGAGGTCGGGGCCACTTCCGCAAGTAGCTGCAGGTGAGCCGCGAAAATACTACAACCAACCACACAAATCAAATCAAACTACTAAACTAACATTCTTGGCGCAGCACCTGCCCCTACAAGACCTACAGCGACCACTGGAGAAACGACACAACCTGCGACAATTGTGAGACGGGGAAGACGACCACCAACACGTCCGAAGTTCTCGACCACGACGACTTGGATGATTGCAGGTATGCGATGCCGGGCTATTGGATTATAGAGGAGGACTCGAAGAACCGTGGAGGGGACCTTAAGGGTTCGGCGAAGGAATGCCCGGGCGGGATCGAAGCTTGCGCGGGCGGCGCTAATGAGTGCACCCCTGGGTACACTGGCAAGCTCTGCGCAGCGTGTGACTTGCGATACTTCCAGTCCGGCGCGGGGTGCCTTCAGTGCCCGCCTTCGAATCCTTATTTGATGCTCCCTCACGTCACCTTCTTGGCGGTTATTATTATAGTGGGAATGGTCTATGCGATGAACTTGGGCAAAATTAGGGAGAAAACTAAGAAGCACATAAAGGAGCAGATGCCCAGAGTGGTCGGCATTGGCATCAAGGTTTGCATCGACCACAAGAATTCCATCATGGCAAAGTTCAAGATTGCGTTCTCCTTCTACCAGGTCGTTATGCTCATGGGCCAAGTTTACTCCGTCGAGTACCCCCCCGCGTACGTCGAATTTGAGAAGAAGTCGATGGATTGGATGGGTCTGAAGGTGTTCATGGAGATGGACTGCTACCAAAAGATCACCTTCACAAAGAAGCTCGTGTTGAACACCGCCGGTCCTTTGATATTCGTTTTGGTGATTGGAGTGTGCGGCGCCATTGGCGCGTACACGACAAAGCAGGTGAGGCGAACAACGAAGCCAATACTTTATTTTATTTGACTAAATTATTTATTCCACTTTTTTTGCTCGGCCCGCCGCAGCAAGCCAAGAGGAAGGACAGGATGGAGAAGTGCATCGGGGCGATTATTATGGTTACGTTTTTGTTTCTCCCCTCCTCAAGTTTTGTCATCTTTCAGAGCTTCAGTTGCGGTGACACGGGGCAGCTCAACGCAGATCAGACCATCTCCTGCGACTCACCGGAGTATAACTCCATCATCGCACTCGCAGCGTTTATGCTGCTTGTGTGGCCGATTGGAGTCCCTGTGATGTACCTTTGGCTGCTGGGACACCACTACGGTTCAACGAAGGCTGAGTACAAGAGTATTCTGCACGACTTCTTCTCAGGCAAACAGTTCACACGGGCGGGTACGGATGCGTTAATTAATGTCGACGAGGAGAAGGAGAACCAACTGCGGTTGAAGGAGCTGGACAGAACTGCGCCGAAATACTTATCAGCGTTGAACGCTGAGTACGAGACACAGTATTGGTGGGTGCCAGTGTTCGAACAGTATCGGAAGCTTTTCATCACGGGCGCCACTATTCTCTTCGGGCAGGGCTCGCTCGACCAGCTGATTGCGGGCATTTTGATCGCCATGGTTTCCGCCCTCGTGTACTTTGCAATCTCTCCATACAAAGACTTCAACGACGACCTCTTCAGCATGTTCACAAATTTTCAAGTTTTCATGGTTCTCCTTTGGAGCACGTTGGTCAAGGTCCAGAAGCTGCTGGAGGACGCTGGCGTGGAAGGAACCTCCGGCTTGAACAGCGAGGTGCTCGGCTGGTTGCTCATACTGAGCAACGTGAGCGTGATGCTCATCCTCTCGCTCTTCCTGCTGGCCGAGGTCAAGGCGGTGAAGACGAGCGTCAAGGCGCGAGGCAAGTGGGACCAAATCAGGAAGAAGGGCTTCAATGCAGACGTCGTGTTGAGCAGAATGAAGGGTTTCAGCAAGGACGAGGGTCAGAAACAGGGAAGTTTTGATTTTTCGAATGCTGTGGGGGTGGAAAAAGAGGGGATGTTCGACGGCGTTTTGCCCGGAGATAACCGCAAAGTGGGCAAGGAAAAGAAGAAGCAATCAATGTTCGAGGGAGTAGTAGGGGTCGGTCACAATCTGGTGATGAAAGATAATCCGATGCATGACAAGACACCCCCACCACCCCCACGAGACGGAGACGAGAATTCGGGGTTATAGAAAAAAAATATTTTGTTCATAAAAACAATTCTATCTTCTTCCCTTTCACCAATTACTGCTTCGCAGTTACGCGACTAACCAACAAAAGGATATCGAGTATTGTTTAAACGCTCCCCTTCTCTCGCTCTCTCACCTCTCCTATTTCTATTCCTTCTATCGCTGTAATATATTATTCGTCCATGTGAATTCCCGTTGTTCCGCCTCCGCTGTGACCCCCATTCAGAATTGGCATTGCCACGACAAAAAAAATGGCCACAAAAATTATCAAGACGATCCAACCACACCTCACAACAAATTCCTGCCGAAGTCCGTTCACAATGACGATGACGGCCGGGTCAAAAAAGGTATAAATTTCACCCATCTCTCCGAAGGCTGGTATTTCCTTCTTCCATAGAGCCACAGTCTTCTTGGCGTTCAATTTGAAATAGTGCTTGTTGAGCAAATGCACAAGAACCGAAACCGATTTCAATCCATCATCTTTCTTCATGTTGGCCAGCGTTCCCTTGTATGGTTTTGGACAATCCTTACTACTGACCGGCGTGAAGTTCAGTAGCCGAATGAAAAACTCTTCCATCCACTCATACTTAACGAAAGGGTTTTTATGCTTGGCAATATCTTGCTTGTCGAGAGTGAACTTTTTAACAACATCTCCAACTCCCTCATTGATGCCATCATGCTTCACCCATATCAAGCACCCCAACCCCTTTCTTTCAAGGCACATTTCTTTGACAAACTGCGCCCATTCCTCCTTCGACCTATCTTTATCAGGGTCTTTGAAGTTGGAGGCTGAGGCAATCATCTGTTGTTTTTCCAAGCTGTCGAGTGCAGTTTTGCTCATTCTTCGATCAATCTCCTCCTCTTCAAAGAATTTCCTGGCTTCCTCTTCCGATTCTTCTTCCTCGGCTGGGGTGACTTTTGATGTCATTGCCACAACTAAATTGCCAAACCAAACGTAAAATATTTATTTTTAATTTTGTTTGACGTTACTGAGACACACTAAAAAAATGTTTATCTTATTTATTACGCAAACCCTGCCCTCCTAAAAACCTTGCTCAACCCAACTCCCTTTAATTTCTACCCAGCCCAAACGTTTAAGTTTTTCATCCACAACAAAACCAATAATACTATGACAGAAAAATGCAACTTCACAATTTCGATTGAAGCTGCCCTTTTATCAAAATGGGAAACCCCCATCGAACTCGACGACGACAACAACCCAGTCACCCCCGACCCCGACGCTCCTCCAGTTGAACCGATCCGAAAACTCCTCCTCACCGACCCCACCTTTCGTTACACATTTCTCTCCGACAAGCGGCGCGTGAAGGAAACAACCGGGAAGATCGGCGTTGCCGCCGGAGAAGGCTGGAGCGAGCTCCAGCTCTCTTCGAGCGACGAGATTGAGAAGAAGCAGAGGAGAATGGCCAGGCAGACTGACATGGGGCAATCGCTTTCCAACTTATCCCTGCTCAAGGGGAGGGGGCCCGAGGCTGAGGCCCAGGGGGAGGAGGGAGATGAAGACGAGGTGGAGGAGGAGGAAGACGAAGACGAAGATGGCGAAGCAAAGGTTCTGGTATTTGAGAAGAAACACCCAGTTTCCTTTGACGAGAACAACTTGCTCGACTTCAATGATTTTCCGTTTGTTTCGTTTACCCTGGGCGACAATTGTGAGGAGAATCCTACCGCGGTGTTCCCTCCGAAGCCGAAGCCGAAGATCGAGGATACAAGTGCCTCGGGTGGGGAGGAGGAGGTGCCGAAGGAGGCGGAGGATGAGGAGGATCAGCCCAAGCCAGTTGGCCGGCATTTCATAGACACGAAAACGTTTGACCTGAGCGGTTTCTTTGTGGGGGAGACCGAGAAGAGTTGGACCTGGGGTGACAAGTTCCAGACCTCGGAGGAGTATCTGTGCACTAACAACAATAACAGCGACAACGAAAACGACAACGACAACGACAATGACAACGACAATTCCAACTTTGAAGCGACACAATTCAACGACTCCTCACTACAGGACGAAACCAACACCAACACCAACACCAACACCAACACCTACACCAACACAAACAACGCACCTTCATTCCAACCCACCACCCCAAAGCCCCCCCTCGGCCTCCGATACCTAAAAATAACAATCAAAGCCGACAAACCCATCCTAACCGGGGCAAACATAGAAAAATGGAATCCGGTCCGTCTCGAGATTAGGAACGTCAAGGACCTCCCGGGCGTGAGGGTGACTGCCCTGGCTGACAAGCACTTTGTCGAACCCACGAGGTTCAAGCTACTCGACAAGCACTGTTATCCTTGCTACAGCATCGTCAGGATGTTTGTAGGTGATCGGGTCATTTGTCCGAGGTGAGTGAGTATAGCAAAGCTAGCAGCACAAACACTATCGCTAACCCC
>BRYC01000092.1:99875-117350 GCA_030267985.1 Parmales sp. scaly parma | reverse complement strand
CCCCCCGTTTCCCACGACAAGCATCGCTGCGTGCCTTCGCCGTCGCCGTCGCCGTCGCCTCTTATTCATCTCAGTGTCGACGAGGCCAATTTTCCTCACGCAAGCAGCGAACCAAACCGCCTGCCTCTCCGTCAACTTGACCTTATGGCCCTCGGGGATGGTTGGGCCCAACCCTCCCGTGACCATCCTATCCTCCATGTCCAAGCACTCGTATCCGACGTTGATGTCAACTTCGTTCCCCCCCCCCAGCTCCGCGCCAACTCCCACGCCATACGCCAGTCCGCTAATTCCAATAATTCCGTCCCCCCAGTCCTGCGCGACGAGTTTCTCGAGGGGCTTTGCGCGGAGGAACTCGGAGGTTACGTCCGAGGACCAGGATGGGGTCAGGAGACGGATTATGGGAGGGAGGGCGGGAGAGAGGAGTGTTGAGGCGATGGAGGGGAGGGAGGTGAAGGTTCTGTCGGCGATGAGGAGGGAGATTGGGTTTGGCGGTGAGGGATTGGATGACGGTGTGTATGATGATGACGAGTACCGAGTAGATGACGAGTAGAACTCGTCACAAATTACCCGGACGGCGTAGCTCGCGCCCATGCCGCCGATACTTTCCCCGTGGACGATGATCTTGCCCTTGCCCCGCTGTTCAACGTTGCTCCGCTGTTCAACGTTGCCCCGCTGTTCAACGACGTACCTCACAGCAGTAAGACAGTCCTCCCTTAGCGAGTTCGTAGTCGGAGCGAAGCTAAACCCAAACCCAAACCCTCCCCTCCCCCTTTCGCCAGCGCTCCGCCCGTACCCCGCGTAGTTAAACAGGTACACCTCGGCGTTAAGAACGCTCCTGTAATACTCCAACCAGCAACCCCCTCCCCCTCCGCACCCTAGCCCGATCTTCGTGTTTAACTCCATCAGGCCCGCGTTGGGGTTGCAGTATACGACTGTGATTTTTGGGGTTGATGCTGAGGAAGGGTTGGGCTGGGGGAATTTGAGCATGTCTAGGTTTCCGCCAGTGGGGCGGGGGATTTGGAGGCGGAGGGAGGAGGGGTAGGAGGCTAGGACTAGGTTGCGCAGTGTGTCGATTGTTAGGAGTAGCGAAGGCTGCGGCTGTGGAGAGGATTGAGATGATGTGGCCGCCTCCACCTCAACTGCGGGTGGAGTCGTCGTCGTCGTCGGTCCGAAATTCATTATCTTATTCTTGAGCAAGTTAAAAAGCCTAACTCTAAAAGGCCGCGTAGTGGCAGCACCCTCCAAATCGTCGGCCTCGGCCTCAAAAAGCCCCGCAAAGCTCGTCGACCGCCGGGTAAGTTCCGCCTCAGTCGCGGCTAGCTCCATGCTCTTCAGGCAGCTACTTAGCGAAAGAAGGAGGGAGTTCAGCCGGGACTGGAGGGGGGTGAGAATTTTGCTATTTTCTAAGCTTCTGCTGCTGCTGCTGCTGCTGCTGCTGCTGCTGCTGCTGCTGCTGCTGCTGCTGCTGCTGCTGCTGTCCTCCTCCAACCGCTCCTCCTGGCAACTATTTATAACGTGCTGACAAATCGTGTTCAGACTTGATATAACCTCTCCAACAATCCCGGCAACCTCCCTCGCAACCCCTCCATCCTTCTCCTCCTCCTCCTCCTCCTCCCCGAGCAGCAGCCCCCGCTCGTAGAACCTTAGCCTCTCAACGCCTTCACTGACAACTCGAACGAACTCAGCGTCTCTCGTCATCGTCATCGTCATTGTCGTCGCCTTGTGTCTACTTCCCCCCCCCCTCCCCCCCCCTCCCCTCGCTCGGCTTGCCTCCGCCTCCGCCTCCGCTTCCGCCTCCGCCTCCGCCACCGCCTTCTCCCTGCAGTACCCCCTCACGGCCCCGTCGATAACGTCCTTCGCGACGGCTTGGATCCCCCTCGAGACTGAGCTCGTTACTTCGAGGGAGATCGCGGAGAGCTGGGCCGGGCCAGCGCCGGGGAAGGACAGCGAGCGGATTAGCCGCCGGCCGGCGTAGGTGGGGAGGAGGACGAGGAGGAGGATTGCCGTTGGGTATTCGGGGAGGAGGGAGGTGAGGAGGTAGAGGGGGGTGAGGAGGAGGAGGGAGAGGAGATTGGCGAAAGCGTAGAAGAGGAGGGGGGTTAATGAGGAGAAGGGAGAGGAGGAGGGGTGGAGGAGGGAGGAGAGGAGGGTGACGGGGATTGTTGTTAGGGACCGCGGGTAGGTGTGGCTGGATGGTATGTGGGGGTAGACGTGCAGGGAGAGGAACTGGAGGTGGGTTGCTATAGAACCCACCGAGGCAGGGGAGGAAAATCTAGGGATTGGAGGGTGGGGTGGGTGGAGGGGGGGGGGGAGGTTTGAGTCGTCCCGTCCGATGAAGAGGGGGTTAAAAACAACCATTACGTATTTCTGGGCGTAGGAAAATTTGGGAGCGAACACGGGCCCAGAGAGAAAAAGGAGCGACTTCGTTTTTCCTCTGTCTTGTCACAAAGCTCTATAAAAAGCACCAGCTTGCTCTTCAACCCCTAGTTTTCTCCTTCTTCTAGCCCAGAAATACACCAAACAGCCCTCGACCCCTCCCCACCAAACTCAAATAAGTTTGTGAAGATGGACGAACAGCTCCTCCACGGGCATAATCATGATGTACTTTGCGTGGCGTTATCGCGGAGTAACGGTCATGTGGCATCGGGTAGTGATGACGGGTCAATCATCATCCACTCAACCAGCTCCAACAAGGTAGAATATCGAGCTGACAATGTTGTTGCCAATGGTGTCTTTGGTCTTTGCTATCTTCCTTATGGCTCACTTGTGGCTTGTGGCCATGACGGTGGCTTGAAGGTACTTAGCCCTTCCCTCGAGTTGGTCCATACCTTGGTGGGACACGGTAATGGTGCTTCATGCGTCACCGTCTCTCCATCAGGCTCCCACTTTGCTTCTGGTGGAGGTGATAGGAAGATGATTATTTGGTCGGAGTCGGGGGAGGGTGGCGAGTGGGCGAGAGGGCAAGTGCTTGCGGATCACACGGATTGCATTGAAGCAGTGTGCTTCTCCCCCGACGGCAAGCAGCTGGCTACTGGAAGCTGGGACAAAACCATCAACCTCTACAGCTTCAACGAGGGAAATGCCATCTTAGCGCACACGTTGGAGGGCCACACCAGCGACGTCAATTCCCTCTCGTTCTCTCCCGACTGCAAACTCCTTTGCTCGGGAAGTTGGGATAGATCCATCAAATTTTGGAACCCTGCCGATGGAAGCTTGGTGAAGAGCATCGACCAGGCTCACACCTCTCTCGTCAGTAGCGTCTCATACTCCCCCAACGGGCGTATTCTTGTGAGTGCCAGTTACTACGCCAAAACGATGAAGATCTGGGATGCTGAGACTTTCGAGCTCAAGCACATGTTTGAGCAAGAATTCAACACCAACCAGCTCACCATCACGGCCGATTCCAACTACATTGTTACGGCTAACGACGACAAGACGGTTAGAATCACCCCCTGCCGAGAGTACCACCTCACGGGCCTCACCCCCATCCTCAACCTCATTCTCCACATCGTCTACAAGCGAGACTACGTGTCCTTCCCAAAACACTCCCGGCGGACTCCAACCCACGCCCACACAATTAGACTTCTCGGCGAGTGCGTGTTCAACGGCGGTTACGACGTAACCTCCGTTATCCTCTCCTTCCTATCCCTAGCCCACCTCCCAATTCAAATAACCCCGACCAGGTGGAAATCAAAATCAAGAAATTAGAAGAAATTTGTGTAAAAGGAATTGTGTAAAAAAGGAAGTATTTGAAAACGAAAACGAAACCATTATAATTATTTTAAATTGCTGGACCGGGCAACAGGAAGTCCACCACCACACTCGTTGGGCCATCCCCAGCCCCAGGCCTCTGTATGCACATGTTCAGGAGGGCAATGCCCTTGTGGAGGGTGCAGAGATCGGCCTCGGTTGCAGGAGGACTTGGCGGCGCCTTGCACGTCTTCTTGTGCTTCTTCCACGCAGACTTCTGGCACTCGGCCGAGCAGTAGAACGTGCGCTTACACCGTGCACACGGTTTCGCGCCGAGGGAGCTGCAGACATCGCATTTGCGAGCCGGCTTGAGGACGGCCTCAATTTCGACCAGCTCAGCCTTGTCGTACTTCATGTGCTTGATGAACTGGCAGACGGTGTTGTAGGGGCCGTAGATCTCGTGGTGCTTGGTGGGGAGGGATTGGATGAGGAGGGTGGGGAAGGGGGTGGAGGAGATGTACTTGGGGGTGAGGCGGAGGACCTTGCGGATCTCCTGGCACGCATTGAATTGGGGGTGCTCAGCATATTGAACAGTTAGCTGACCAAGAGGATCTCTGGTAGTAAGGGCAAGTGGGTGCCGATGGATCATTCGAAGAGCAAGAAACATGAGGGACTCGCTGTATACCTGGCTATAGCAAGCAATCCCTCGAAGAAGTTCAGAATTGTTGTATTTGAGCACTTCACGCACCAACTCGTCATCGTGCTCATTGATCCACTTGTGACAGTCTGCATACGATCGTGATCTGATCCACCCAGCCATCTCACTCTTCCAATAAGCCACTGGTGCGTACAAGGGGGCCACCCCCTTCCATTCCAACGAATCAGCTTCCTCGGGAGTGTGGGAGAGCAAGCCGATGATCTCAGCACAGGCTTCACTCCTACGGGCAATGTCGATGGGAGTTTCGCCTTTATTGTCTCGTGTGGTGAGGGCCTCCACATTCAAGCAAATCGACTCCACGCCCACATAGGCAAGAGTATGTGTGTGTGTCTGAGCTTTCGCTGCCATCCAATGATGTGGCAGTCGTCCATGCTCATCTCTCTCCTTGTACTTTCTCCTGAACAAATCTATGTCACGATTTGGGTCAGTCATGGCCCATTCTACCGCGGGCCAATCACGCTTTTTGAGCCACTTGTGGTGCTCGTTGGAAGGCATAATGCTCGTGAAAAGGAACTAAAGAAGGGGGAAGGGAAGGACTATACTATTTTTGGTAGTGTAGTAACACCTTTGGCACTATATTTGGTCTCCCAGAAAAACCACCAAAATCACCCCATCAAATTTTGTGACCACAATTCCAAATCCATCACACAAATAAGCCACCCTTATGCCTGAATCCCAGGAACCTAATTCTTCGTCAACCCAGCAATCTGATGGTCCCAAAAACCACAAAAAGTACCGTCGAGACAAACCTTGGGACAACGAGAACATTGACCATTGGAAATCAGAGTCTTGGGAATCTTCAATGATGCCATCTTCGTTATTGGCCTCCTCCTCGTTTGCCACCCTGTTCCCCAAGTACCGCGAGAAGTACCTTCGAGAGGTGTGGCCTGTGGTCACACGTTCTCTAGACAAGTGTAAAGTCTCCTGCGAGCTGGACCTGATTGAAGGTTCCATGACTGTTTCCACGACGTCCAAGACCGACGATCCGTATGTGATCCTAAAGGCCCGCGACCTGATCAAGCTCCTAGCTCGGTCGATCCCGTTCCCCCAGGCAGTCAAGATCCTCCAGGACGGGACGGAGTGCGACGTGATAAAGATCGGCGGGCTGGTGCGCAACAAGGAGCGGTTCGTCAATCGCCGGCAGAGGCTAGTGGGGCCGGGCGGGGCTACGTTGAAGGCGCTGGAGGTGAGTCTCGCTCAGTCTCCGCTGGTTTTGTTGTTGAGGAAGACGAGCATACGAGCGATGAATCCTCTTCGAAATGGCTCATAGTTCATGGCTCATAGTTCATGGCTCATAGTTCATGGCTCATAGTTCATGGCTCATAGTTCATGGCTCATGGTTCATGGCTGCAGACATAATATAATGGCGCTCATCCCAACACTCAACTAACATATATTATATTATTATATTATTCCACTCAATTCTAATTCTTTGTGCTCGCTCGCGCCTCCCCCCTGATCCATTAAATTAAATTAAAAATGCGCACAAACTCGCCCCTTCTTCCCTTCTTCCCTTCTTCCCTTCTTCGCTTTTTGCAGCTTCTCACTTCGTGCTACATTCTGGTTCAGGGGAACACCGTGAGCGTGATGGGCAACTACGGGGGTTTGAAGCAGGTCCGCTCGGTGGTGGTTGACTGCATGAAGAACATCCACCCCGTGTACAACATCAAGCAGCTCATGATCAAGAGGGAGCTCGCCAAGGATGAGGGGCTCAAGGAGGAGGACTGGGGGCGGTTCCTGCCCAACTTTAAGAAGAAGAACGTGCAGCGCAAGAAGCCCAAGAACATCACCGAAAAGAGGAAGTACACGCCGTTCCCGCCCGCGCCCACCAAGAGCAAGGTCGACGAGCAGCTGGAAAGCGGCGAGTACTTTTTGAATGAGAGGGAGAGGAAGAGGAGGAAGGAAAGCGAGAAGATGGAGAAGGCCAAGCAGAAGGGGAGGGAGAAGAAGCTGGCCAGGGCTGAGGAATTCGAGTTCAAGGAGAGTGAAAAGGCCGAGGTTGAGGCGCAAAAAGTCAAAGTCAAAGTAAAAGTGTCTGATGCAAAAGCCATTGACGACATTGTCTCCAGCTTGAAGAGGAAGAGCAGCGGTGGGAGCGGAGACTCGGAGAAAATTGAAGCTGCTGACGACTTCGTCGAGAAGAAAAAGAAGAAGAGGAAGAAGTCTTAAAGAATAAATTTAGCCAAGCGGCGAAAATAATCCAAATTTATTTCCACACATTTTTCACATATTCTATTCATTCAATCAGCAAACTCTTTATCCCCTGCAAACTCTCCGTCCAACAACTTCAACCTCTTCTTCACCTTGAAAGCCTTCTCCTCTTCGCTCAGCCCCTCCTGGCCCTCGTACACAATCCCCAGCACGTGTTTCAGTCTCTTTTTGGTAATTCCCCTCAGGAACACCTTGAACGCTTCCCTCGAGTGCATCTCGGGCACGTCTCTCGGCGGCTTCTTCAGCAATTTAATCAGCTCCTCGTCGCTCAGCGCCACTCCCGCGCCCCTGACCAAGTCCTCCGCCCATTCTGTAACCCCGGTGCTCTCGTTGTACCTGTACTTCTTGCCGCTCGCCGGGTCCACGCAATCCTGCCATTTTTCTCCTCCTTTTCCCTCGCTCTTCTCCCTTTCCTCCGCCTCGTCAAGTTCCTTGCTTCCGTCTCCCCCTCCCCCTCCCCCGTTTCCGTCGAAATTCTTTAGCTCCAACCCCTCCTCGTTTCCTCCTCCTCCTCCTCCTCCTCCCCTCCGGCTCATCCTCTTGCTCATCCTCTTGCCCTTCTTGTGAATCACCGCCAGCGGATTCTCGAACATTTTCAAACCTTCTCTTACGCTCGGCGACCTGTTGTCCCTCACCACATCACCCGTGAACCCCACGTCACTGAGCTGCTGCTCGACGTCTGGGATGCCGGTGCTGAATTAAATTAAAAATTTGAATTAATATAAAATATAGTATTGCGAAAGGGAGTGAATGAAAAACACATCACGGCTCACTCACCTCCTGTCCGGCGGCGTGCTCCACATTTGCTGCCAGAAGCTCTTCTGCTCGTTCTTCGTCCTGTGCTTCCTCGTCAGCCCGCTCGTTTTCCAGTTCATTTCCGTTTCCCCAGCCTTCTTCATGTCGTGGAGGATTTCCCTCAGCGTGTGACACACTTTTTCGCTGTACTTTCCGCTCTTTAGCGTGTGATTCAGCTCGTTGGTGTCCAAGTTGCCGTCCCCGTCTTCGTCGATGCTCTTGAACATGGCTTCCAAGTCGCCTACCTTTTCGCTCTTCTCCTTGGCGAGTTTTGCCTTCCTGTCCTCCTTCCTCCTCTTGTTCAACTTGTGCAGCCTGTAATTGCTAAAAGCGGGCAAATCAGCCGTCGATCTCCCCGCCATTAAGCAGAAGTTGTCCATCAGTGTCACGTAGTTTGCCCTTAGCTCCGCGGCCCTTTTGGCTGGGCGGCTGTCCTTCCACTTGGCGTTCTTGCTGGCCATCTCCATGTAAACTTCGTACTTTCTGGCGCTCAGGATTTGGCTCAGCATGTAGTCAACTCCCACAATTGTCGTGTAGTAGTATTTCATCATGATGTTACTCGCGAGTTCCATCTGCGCCGAGCGAATTTTTTTTTAGTTAGTTTTAACTTGTAATATACAGAGATCCACTCCCCTCACTCACTCACTCACCATGCTCATCGTGCAAAAGTCATCCATGATCTGGTCCTTGTAATCGCTCGTGTACTCGCCCTGCTCCTCAAACGTATACACCCACAACCCCCAGCCAATAAGCAGCGCGCTCACGACCAGCTTCAGTCGATTCAGCACCGTGCACATGACCCTGATGACGTGGATTTCTCGGTCGGGCATCGGTCTAGTGATGTCCTTCCACACGCCAATAATGAAAAACGCTACGGGTCCGTAGGCCATCACAATCAATCCGAACAACAAAGGCCAGTTGCCGATGAGCTGAAAGACCAAGTTGTAGACGCACCACACCAGGGGTGAGTACAGCCAGGGGAGAACAATGACGAACATTCCCGAAATCGAATTTTGGGGCACTGCGGTCTTCACCCTGATCGCACTTCGGATCAGCGCCGGAGCGAGCGCGAATGTGGCAGAACTCATCATTTTGAAGCTCTTCAAGCTATGAATCAACGACACGCTGATCTCGGTCAGCTCCTTCATGCTGCCGACCAACAACTGCACCGTCTCCTCGATGTTTTGGGCGTCCGTCCCTTGGTCGTCGTCCAAAAATGCTCGAATTTCAGCGCAAGCCGCCTTCGCCCTCGCTTCGGCTTCTTTGAACTCGCCCTGGCAAATGTGCCGCCTCGCCTTTCCGCACTCCGTGTGGACTTCATTCACGTCGAACGTCACGTCGCTAACCGCGATGCTGAAGGGCCACGGCAAGTTGCCGCTAACCCCGCTATCCTTTCCGTCACCCCTCCCCGCCGAGCTCGTCTTCAACAACAAGCTCGCATAGCCGTCGTAGTAAAGCGGATACAATCTGTAAATCTCCTCCGCCGGCAGCTCGTCGCAAATTCGCTTCCACTCCTCCAGATCCGGTGCCATCTGAGAGCTCTGCGCCGCGTCGCAGTTCTGCGTTTCTCCTTCGGGGCAATCGCAGTCCGCGCCGTTGTTGCACACGTACGTGCCCTTGTCCACCCACGCCTGGCCGCTCAAGCTCTCAATTCCCGCGCACGGGTCTTTCGCCACGGGCGGATACCCGGTATAGGTGTTTGGCACCCCGTCCGTTTTGTTCCAGGGTAAAGTCATTAGGTGGGTGTAGTCCCACTCGGGCGGATCATTGTACGTGTCCTTTCCGCACACGTAGGCCCCCATGGGAATTTGGGTGTCCTCCGCGAAGAAGCTATCGCCCATTGTCTGGTACGCGGTCATTGCGTCAATCTCCTTGCTGTAGACGCAGATCCCGAGCACAAGACCAATCATGCTGTCGACGCTCCCGTCCTCCTCCAACGCGGCACAGGTCTCGATGAGTGCCTTCTCCTTTGTCTCTAACCCGTACTGGTCCCGAAGCTCCAGCATCATTGCGTCGGTCACCTCTTCCGTCGCCTCCCACTTAATGAACAGCCTCAGCGGAATCACTGACAGCAAGAAGGGTGCCAAAAACGTGCAAAGCCACCCGAGCATCACCAAGTTTCTGCTCATCTTGTAGTTGCTGTACATGTGGAAACTTAAACTCGCCAATATGAGCGCCGCCCAAGCCAACAAAATTAAAATAATGTTGATCGAGACGGTCGCCTTCTCCGCGTCGACCATCATTTTGGCGTAGCCAACCTTTGTCATTCTCTTTTGGAAATCGGAGAAATCCTCTGCGTAGGCGCCGAGCGAAGAGAGGCGCATGATATGGTTAGTTTAGTAGTCGCAAGGCTCGCTCGCTTCGCTCGCTCACCTCTCCCCTGGCTCTTCTCGAGCAGATCGACAATGTGCATGTGCACGTCGCAATACTTGTTTCCGGTCTGCTGCTTGTTGTACTCTCGCCTCACGTACGTCTGACCCGCCGTCGTGTAGGTCTTGTCTGTTAGAATGTCCTCGGCGTAGCACCTGCACCGAGCGAAGAAGGTCCCAAACGAATACGAATTGAGTGGAATAATATAATGTTAGTTTCGTGGTGGCTCGTATATATTTCTCGTCTTCCTCAAAGCTCGCTCGCTTCGCTCGCTCACCTCCATCTTCTGTCCTTGTTTCCGAAGTAGTAGGTGTCTCCAACATCGTACAACGCGTGCATCGTTTTGTTTTCGGCCCACATACAGTTGTTTTCGTCGTTGCACCAGCTACTCAGCCGCTCAAGCACGTTCTTCTGGTTTGGCATATCAAAGTACAGAGGGCCGCCGTTATGGTCGTTGACGTCGTCGCACTTCGCGACGGTGAGCGGAATGTTCGATAATTCGGCTTGGTTAGCCTCAATCCTGTAGTCTGTGCAGTCTGCAGGGTTCTCCTCGCAACTGCAGTGTTCTTCACTCGAACCGCAAGTCCCACCGATGAACTCGGAAACTCCAAACGCGTCTTTCCACCCGCGCAGGTCATTACTGCAGCAGAACTTCAGGCCCGTTTCGGAAGGCGGGCACTGAGAAGCGTCTGTGGTTTCGAGCGGGTACTTTGTGCCGCAATTCACCACCCCATCCGAGTCTGGAGGGTGCCATTTCGGCTGCACGTCGCGGTTATATGCGAGGCAGAAAATTCCGTCGAAGCTGCGCCGAGCAAGAGGGAGAATTAAGTGGAATAATGTTAGTTTAGTAGTGGATGTAGCCGTCCGTAGCCATTTTGCGGGATCCATCGCTTTAGTCTTCATCAAGGCTCGCTCGCTCACCTGTTTATCTGCCTGGTGACTTCGTTGTAAGACCAAATCTGGTTTTTATTCAAATTCACTTTGTCACGCAGAAACTCGTTTATGCAGCTGAACCCAACAACAGGCTGGCCCCAACCGAACGTCCCATGGGTGCTGCTCTGCATGCAGAGACCCATCTCGTTCTTGAGCGTCCCGTTTACCTTGTCGAGTCCCCATTGCATGTAATTGTTGTTGTAATTGTAATCGGCAACGAGGCCGGCCGGGGCCATCGTGGTCTTGGCGTTGGTTCCGACCAAGCTCAAATACCTCGTCTCGGTAAATCCCGTTGAAGGGTTTGTCACGTTGGTGCTGCGCATAGTTTAGTAAAGTGAAAAAGTGAATGTGAATGTGAAAGTTTGTGCCAAAATCCACTCACCTGATGGGACCGGAATACTTGGTCCAATTCTCCGCGTCCTTGATCTTGAAGTGCTGCTGAGTGTACAATTCAAGTTCTCCGGGGACGGGGAAACGGTGGAGGGAAGATTTCGTGGCAAGGTCGAAATACGCGGCAGAATTCATGTAACCCTTGGATATGTTCGCCAGAGCAAAGATGGTGGCAATGGAGCCGAATATCATCAGTACCCAGAGGGAAGAACGACGCCAAACGAGCAATTCGTACACGATGGCCGAATCGGGAGTGTGGGTCAGCCCCATCTTCTTACTCAGGTAGGCCACTTCGGATCGACTCGCCATCTTCTTGTGGATCTCGAGCTTGGACCTGGAACGTTTGAGATGTTGGAGGGTGGTCCCAACTGCGTTGAAATAGTTTGGAATCATCCTCTTCAATTTCGGTTGTCCGTTGTTGATGAGATCCCACACGGATGCTTGCTTCTTGAAAACCTGCTTGATGGTAGCGGATCCAACCATGCCCGAGTTCCTGCTGCTGTCTCCGAAGCTGCGCCGAGCGAAGAAGGTGCGAAGTAAATTGAGTGGGTCAGTGTTTTTAGTTTTGTTCGTATTCTCGTCTTCCAAAAAGCTCGCTCGCTTCGCTCGCTCACCTGCTCCCCCTGCTGCCCGAGCTTTCGTCGAACTCGTTGAAATCGCCGTCGCTCATATTGCCGAAGGATTCCGGTCCGCTCTCGTCTCCGCTGCTTTGTGCGGACAGGTGGGACTTTCTGTCGTGCTTCTTCTTCCTCTTCTTCTCCTTTATCTTCTTGGCTCGCGCCGCCTTTCTCATCTCTCCCCTGTCTTTCAAAATTTGGGTGAAGGCATCCAGGCGGTTCGCCCTAGCCTCTTGCAAAACAATGGCCGTCTCGTCTCCCTTCTCCAAGAACAATTCGTAGAACCGCTGCTGAATGAGCTCGTACATCATGAAGTCAACCCCCATGCACGTGGTGCACATGTACTTGAACAGCACCTTGAAGAACATGAAACCGAAGATCATGCCAAGGTACTTGAGCTTCTTGCCGTCGCCGCCAAACAGCTGGCCAATAATTACGTCGGACATGTAGGCAGTGTTGGGGTCCACGAAGAACGTGTAGTAAAGGCCGTACGTGAGCAGGGAATAAGCGACCAAGTTGGCAATTCCGGTGAAAACGTCCAGCCAGTACACCACCCTGCTGATGGCTTCCCTGGTCATGGGCTGTGAATATATAGAATAGAGTTGTGAGTTAGTTTCGAGTGAGTTGTAGGCGCGGCGCGTTCCCGTTCGCGTTCGCTCACCTTGCTAAGTTCTTGCTTCACACCCACGACAAAGTAAACCATAGGTATATAAGCTATCAACAGCAACCCAGGCAGCATGTAAATGTTGCCGAAAATCTGAAAGACGAAGTTGAACAAGCACCAGACTATGGGGCAGTAGAGCCATGGTAGCAGCTGGATGAACAGTCCCGGCGTTGCGGACTGAGGAACCAACAGCTTCGTCCTAAGCGCGCCGCGCAACAACGCCGGGCCAATGCGCAACGCCACCGGAAGAGCGATCTGCATCATGGTCATAGCGTTGTAGACTGACGCGGACAAGCCAGCAAGCTGGGTGGCGTACTCGAGAAGTCTGCGCATTCCCTGCAGCACCCTATCCATGGAAGACATGCCGTCTTTCTCGTAGAGATCCAAAATCTTTCCGCAGGTTTCGCGGACCTGGGAGATTGCCTGGTCAAACTTTCCTTCGAAGAGCAGACCGCGGGCCTTGCCGCAATCCACGTGCATCGGATAGGTGTTCATATCCACGTTTCCCTTGAACGGCACCCACCTAACGCCCGCGTTGACCTTTGGAACCATCATTTCGATCATGCCGTCCACGCAGAACTCGAACTCTAGGTTCTTAACTTCGTCGTAGTACCACTCGGGGGCCTGATTCTCAACAGCGTTGTCCCCCAGCTCGGGGGTTGGAGGAGGGTTTTGCAGATCTATGGAGCAGGTGCAGTCGCAAATGTCCTTGTAGTACTTGTTCACGAGCGTGCAGTTCATGTACTCGTACAGTGCAGAGCACTCCACGGAGGACTCTGGTGACAGCCGACATGACCCGGTTAAGGCGCAGCCGCTCGTGGTGCAGGAGCAAGGCATATCTCCGGCGAGCTGCGCCGAACGAAGCGCCGAGCGGAGCGAGGCGCATTAAAAAATGAGTGGAATAATGTTAGTTTAGGTGGCTCGTATGCTCGTCTTCCAAAAGGCTCGCTCGCTTCGCTCGCTCACCTCCCCCTCACTGGTGGGAAAAACGAAGCCTTCATCGCACACGTCGTTGAACTTCGTGTCGCCAAAGATGTCGTAGCACGTGCCAGGGAATCCTTCGACTCGCTGGTTCGACGGAGAGGTGAACAGCAGATCGGAGTAAACGATCTCATTCACCATGGGTGGGTTGACCTCGTTCGCCCACTCCAGAGCTCCTCCCTTGGGCGCTTGGTAATCGTAGCACTCGTCGTCTTCTGGGAGTTCTGGACCATCGTCCGTCGGGCAAGTGGCCGGAACGTTATCCTTCTTAGCGCACAGAGATGTCACCGTGCCAATGAGTGACTCGATCGCCATGTCTCCGTAGCCCTCCGTGAATGTTCTGCGCAAAAAAAATGTTAGGATTTGTTGTTTTGTTTTGTTTTTTTTTAATCGATTTTTCTCGCTCACCTGCAGGTCTCCATGACCATGTCCTCGTAGCGCTGCAAGTTGTACCGCTTCTCGAAGTCGAACAAGTAGCTCTCAACGTGAGCGTTTGCGTTGTCCCAGGGGATAAAGAGCCTCACCGGTATGCACGAGACCAGCAACGGGCCGATGAAGGTGATTGCCCAGGCTATCCACAAGTACTTCCTGGATCTCTTGTACGCCAGCCAGTACCAGAGGGCGTAGGCAATGATGACGAAGGCAATGACGTCGGTGATGAGGATGAAAATCTGCGCCGAGCGAAGTGAGGCGCATTTTTAATGAAGCAAGAGCAAAACGAGTGAAGGCGAGTCAAAAGAATGAGTGGAATAATGTTAGTTCAGTAGTGAATGTAGCAATTGTGTCTGTATCCATTTCGCGGGATTCATCGCGAGTATGCTTGTCTTCATCAAGGCTCGCTCGCTTCGCTCGCTCACCTCCATACAAATGTAAATGACCCAAACTGGCTCGAAAATTGTGGCGTGCATTCCCCAGAGCATTCGATCTGTGTACGCCTTCTGGCTTTCTTGTCCGTCTCGGACTGCATTGGTGAACACTGGCGTTCCAAATGCTGCATACGGGCGAGTGCCGCAGCCCGTTTTGATCTGGAAGCCGGTTGTTGGGTCCGTGTGCGTTTGGCACAGAGTTTGCTTGATCTTGAGCTCAATCGTGGTCACGCCAGCCACAACCACGTCAATTGGCTGGGCTGATTGCAAGCACGGGTTGTTCTTATCCGTTGCACCGAGGAACTCGTCCAGTTGGGAGTAGGTGCAGTCTGCGAACTTGCACATGTTGCGGACTTTGGTGGTCATGAAGGAGTCTTGTTCAATACTTTTGATGTAAGAGTGGGATTGGTTGTTGTAGTTGGGGTTCATTCCCTTGATGTTTGGGGTGTAGTGAGTGGAGTTGAACATTGTGCGGTTCATGTGAGGGTATATTGTCTCGTTGTACACGCGCACGTCGCCGAATTTGAGGGTGGTTGCTGCGCCGAGAGAAGATGGTGCGAAGGGGTTAGTTAGTAGAGGCTCGTATTCTCGTCTGAACACTAGTTGTGACTAGCTCGCTTCGCTTCGCTTGCTGCTCGCATCGCTTGCTGCTCGCTGGCTCACCTTCGCAGTCAACCCGGGCAGCGAACTTGTTGTCGAGCCAGATCTCGTAGGAGAGCATTCCGACGGGGTTTTCGCCAGCCCCAGCCATCCCAACGTGAGTCTGGAACCTGTTGAAACCTGCCGGTACGTTGTAGATGATGCTGCTATCCTGCTCGTTGTCCAAATTGTAAAAGTTCAAGCAAGTTTTGTGGTTGTCGCGGTAAACGTCATTCGGCCAATATTTTTCGTTCTTGGCGTTGGACAAAAAATAGCAGGGCTCGTGGGTGATTGTGTTGGTGTTTATTGAAGCCTTGTGCTCTATTGTGTTGAGCAGCTGCGCCGAGCGAAGAAGGTGAGAATACGAATTGAGTGGAATAACGTTAGTCTAGTAGTGGCTCGTATTCTCGTCTTCGTCAAGGCAAGCGGAGACTGAGTGAGACTCACCTGCTGCTCGTGGTTTGGAACTTTCCACACCAGGTTCACGTAGTTGCTGTCCTTGCAAGGCTTCAGGTAGACATCTGCCCCGACGAGATTTGCCAAGTCGTCCTTGTCAACCGCAATGCAGTGGTCGGGCCAGAACATGTTTCGAATGTAGTTCTCGTCGGTTAGCTCCCAGCCCTGCATCTGGTTGGAGGTGCAGAGATCTATGTTGAGCGGACGGTGCATCTGGCCGTTTTTGTTGTTCGTGAACGTGTTGAGGCAAATTCCAACCGGAGAGGAGAGGGTTGAGAGGGAAACGCCGGGTTCCTTGGAGGAGGCGAGGTGGCGGGGTCCATGGTTGGAGGTGACCATCTGCTGGTGGTGGGTACGTGTCTCGGGTGTCCAGTCTGTCCAGTCGAACGAGTCGGACGAGTCGGACGAGTCGGACGAGTCGGAAGGAGCCAAAAAGTTGTCGGAATATTTGCTTTCCTCCCCCAGCCTCCTGTCGCTGTAGTCGATACACAAATCCCCGCAGCTGCAGAAGGTCGAAGCCCCTCCACAGTAGCCAATATCCAACTTGCAGCAAGGTGCAGCGCTGTTCGGGTTGCACTGGTACGGATCGCCGCCGCCACCCGGGATGGGAAACTCCTCTCCGCATCTCAAATTGGGGAGCCACAGAACCTGCGCAGTTGGCGCGGGGGAGGGAGATGGCGTTCCAACGAAGTTGTCAACCGAAGCATAGGTGTTGATGGGGTTGAGTTTGAGCTGTGCTTGTTTGAGAAGATATGATAATTATGATTAAAATAATGTTAGTTGGTGTGGTGTGGGTGTGGTGTGGGTGGGTGTGGGTGGGTGTGGTGGGTGTGGGTGGGTGTGGGGTAGGGGTAGGGGTGGGTTCACCTGCTTTTCGTACGTGTACATTTTCATGTCGGATCCGTACAGCCACTGGATCTCGCGGTCGGCGTTGCAGACCTTGAGAACCAGGGTGCTGCCGATTTGAAACTCTGAAGTGAGAGGGAATGGAATGGGATGAGATTAGTTGGTGTGTGTTACTTGTGGGAAAGTTCTGCAGAACGCTACTCACCGGCGTTCTTGTCTGCCAGCATGGTCTTCCCCCCCAGGCACAGCCCGCTGTTCACGTCCTCCAACAGCCCAGTAACGGTGGTCCAGGTGGACGGCTGCTCGAGGTGGTAGGTCGCGAGCGCCTTGGGCGACATGTAGTCGTCGAAGAGCTCGAACGGTGGAAGGCCGGAGATGGCGTGGTACTGTGGGGCTGCCATCATCTCCTGGAGGTAGCCCCAGTACTTGAATTCCTGTGGGTGGGGTGGGGGGGTGGGGGGGTGGCGGGAAGGTGCTATTTTATTAGTTTGGTCGCGTTGTGGTCGACAACTAAACTTTTTTTAAACAGTATATATCACTCACTCACCGAGATAACCGCCCCTACGTCGAAGCATATAATGATCAGCTGAACAACGAACAAAACGTACATGACGCTCTTCCGCCACGCTATGAGGCAAAACGTCTCCCCAGCATCCCCCGGATCCATGTTCATCTGATGGCCTAAATATTTCCGCTCGTAACGGCTCGCCAACTTCTTGTCCGTGAAGCTGCCTAGGAAGGCACGCTGGGTGTGCTTTAGCCAGACGAGCGGCCAAGTCTCCGGGCGCTTGTGCTGCTCCGGGGTGCGGAATATTTCGTATCGCCCCTTATCCTTCTTCTTGGTGCCCACGAAGGCGTTTAGCTCGTGCTCCATGTGCCTGTTCGAACTCTTTGTGTTGCTCGACTGGCGCTTCAAATCTTTCTTGCTGTGGGCGGAATGGGAGTGGGAGTGGTGAGAGCTGGAGGTTGACCGATCCAAATGTCGGGAAGAATGAGAGTGGTGGGAATGAGACGACGATTCCCTCTTGTCCTGTTTGGAAGAGTGGGAAGAGTGCTTCGACGAATGCTCCGAGCTACGCTTGGATTGGGAGGAAGAATTGTGGGTGGAGGACCGCTTCGGGGACTTTGACGTTCGCTTTGAGCTTGAACTAGAAGACGAAGAAGATTTGTTGTAATCTGCGGGTTTCTCCCACGTGGATTCATTTGTGGCTGAATCTACGTAGTAGGCTTTGCCTGAATCATCTTTGTATTTCTCCCACGGCATTGGTTGGGAGGGGGGGGGGGGGGGGGGGGGGGGGG
>BRYC01000092.1:67075-87376 GCA_030267985.1 Parmales sp. scaly parma | reverse complement strand
CCCCCCCCCCCCCCCCCCCCCCCTTCTTCTTCTTCTTCTTCTTCTTCCCTCCCTTCTCCTTCTTCTCCTTCTTCTTCTCCAATGCCTCTTCGTGCTGCTCGATTAATATGTCCCACTCCTCGTCGTCAGCATCGGAAACGTGGCGGACTGCTCGGCTCTTGATTATCTCGCACTCTGCCGCGCCGGTGTCTACCTCCTTCCCCTCCTCCTCCGCCACTAGCATCCATTTGGTTCGCCCCGCTGAATTTTTCCGGTGTTCCTCGAAAACGCCCTTCTTAATTAAAGGGGCGAGGTGCAGCCACTGCAAATCCGGCAGGTAAGTTAACACGTACCAGTACTCGTAGCCTCCGCCGTCGGGAATGTTGCGCCGGACAACCTTGTTGAAGAGGGATTTGGCCGAGTTGACGTTGTTGTTGGCTTTGGCGGTGGACTTGGCCTTTTTTTCCTGCTTCTGCTGAGCCTTCAGGAAGTCCGACGTTTTCTTCTTTTCGATTTGCTTTTGCTTCTTCTTGGAGAGGAATTGGTCCTCTGTGCAGCCCAAACGTTCGATCTCCTCCTTCCAGGTTGCGAACAAAACCGCGTACTCGGTCTTCTGCTTCTCAGCCCTGACCTCGTACTCTGCCTTCTTCTCAAGACTGCGCCGAATCGAATCGAATAGAATAGAGGGAGGGAGGGAGTGGGTAAGTTGAGTTGTGGATTTGAGGCGTGGAATTACTATGATTTGATTTGATTTGTGTCGGGGCGCCTCACCTCAACTCGCTCGTCCAACGCCTCCCGAGCTCCTTGCTAATTTCCAAGAACTTCCACTCAGAATTCTCCGCCTTCAATATATCGCGGTGCTCGCTGGAATAGATGATGAAGCTGGTGCTGGGCTTCTTGGGAGGTTTGGGGGCGTAGGAGGGGGGCGCCTTGGAGAGGGGTCGCTTCTTGGACTCGGGGAGAATGTTGATGTCGTCGACGCCGGAACTGGCGAACATTGTCGGGGAGTCACCGCCACCGCCACCGTTGGAGTAGTACGCATCGGTGGACGTGTAGGTCGGCTTGGACTGCTTCCCAGCAACGATTGTGGTGGAGGTTAGGGCGTCGAGGGTGGCGCGGATTTTTGCGCTGGTGTTGGAATCGGTTCTTTTGACGCGGTTGAGGCGGCGGGCCATCATGTAGGAGGGACTTGCGGACTCTAGATTGTCCTCCGGGAAACTCCAGTGACAATAAGGAATATATTCGTCACCGCTGAGCTTCAGAAGGGTCCCTTCCTGGAGCTTGCTGTAGAACAATAAACCGGGATGGCGGGCCTTGTTATTTCTCACCAGTTCGCGCCAGTCGATTTGGAGCTTCTCGCCAATCATCTTCGGCGTTTCGTTGTCCGAGGCCGTGTAGAACGCTTGCTTGGTGGTTGTAAAGGCGTCGCAATTTTTCATCTGGGTCTTTACATCAGGCACGAAAAGCTCGGTCCCAATCTGCAATCTACTCGAGGGGATTAGTCCCGGGTAGAGCGGCCGGTTCAAGAAGATGATGTCCCAGACGTCGCAATTAAACTGCTTCGCCATGTCGAGGGGGCGCTCGTCGAACTTGGTCGTCTCGTACTTGATGGTTGCGGACGTGACAATTTCTGATTTGAGGGGGGGTAGGGGTTGGGGTTGGGGTGGGGGTGGGGGGGTGTTGGAGGGAGAGGGAGAGGGGGAGGGGGAGAGGGAGGAGGCAATGGGTACTTCTTTTTCTTTTTCTTCTTTTTCTTTATTCTCTCCAGAGGCCTCGCTCTCGTCAAGCGTGATTGCGCCGACCCGAGTGAAGCCCATAGACTCGTAGAACGGAACGCTGTTGTCGGTTGCCTGGAGAACGACGTAGTCGTAGTTGATTTTTTCACTCTCGGGCATTCGCTCTAGCTTGTCGATCAAAAGGGAGACGAGCTGTCGCCCGCAGTTCAACGCCCCAAGGAGGGAGATCTCGGCAATGTGCGGCCAAACGATGCCCTCGTTCCAAGGGTCGCCGCAACGGGTGGTGAGGTTCAGCTCCCTCGCGAGACTTCCATCTATATACGGGGAGGAGAGGGGATGGAAGGGAGGGGATGGAAGGGAGGGGATGGAAGGGAGGGAGGGAGGGAGGAGAAAAAAAAACGTGTTAAAAAATTGAAATTTTGGGAAGAAAGATGGGGTGGGGTGGGGTGCTCACCATCGATTGAAGTTTCGTTGTTGAGCCGCTTGGCCAACATCTCGTCCTCGTCGAAGGAGAACGCCTCCTCGTGGGTGGAGTCCCAGCGGAACGTGCGCTGCGCCGAGCGAAGAAGGTGCGATGAGGTTAGTAGTGGCGAGTGGCGAGTATTCGAGTGGCGAGTATTCGAGTCGCTGGCTCGTATATATTTCTCGTCTTCATCAACCCCCCCCCGCTCCGCTCCGCTCCGCTCCGGCCCGCCACTCCGCTCCGCTCCACCACTCCGCTCCGCTCCGCCTCGCTAAACACTCACTCACCTGCCAGTTTGTGAAGGTTGTGCACGTGATGAATCCCTGAAGCATGCCAGAATCTAATCGCGGCATAAGCGTTGTGGGGTTGGAGATATTGGGATTGGTTCGGATGACGAAGCCGAAGATGGGGTCGTCAACGTCCAGCCGATCCGCAATGTACTCGAGAGAGAGGGGCTTGGAAGGGATCTTTGGCTTTTTGGGACTAGAGGCGGAGGTGGAGGTGGAGGAGGAAGGAGAGGCCAGGATCCTGGCTGCCTGCCGCTGCATCACCTCATTGCAACACAGGACCATCTCAGCCATGATGTCGAGGAAGTTTTGCCTGTCCTCCAGGATGTGGAAGATTGAGGATGTTTCAAGTGTGTCTCGAGTAGGAGGAGGAACGTCCTTAAACGCGTAGGAGGGAGGCTGCATGGGCTTCTGCTGGTATCGTTGAGCCAACATGGTGGGGAGGAAGGGGGGAGAAATTTTGGCGAAAAAAACGAAAATCAAGATCGAAAATCAAGAAATTTATTTATTCGTAATTTGCAATCCAAGAATGATCCCCCCAAACCCAGAATTGAACCCCCTCGGACAAGAACGCACGCTGAAACGCAATACATCAGTGCTTCACGAATTCGCGGGAACGAACGACCCAAACTGCCTTGTCCTCTATCACCATCTGCGAGATCGCGAGTTTGATGCTTACAACCCTTCTGAGTACCATGCTCAGATGTGCCACTACTATAAGAATGGGTTTTCTGTGGTTGAAATCGTGCCGAGGATACTTAAAATGGGGAAGGGGGAGGAGGTGGCGTGCTCGTTGGTTTGCTTGAGAAACGAGAAGAGTGATGGGGAGAACAGCCTGTGCGAATTGGCGTTCCAGGCGCAAAGGCAGTTTCTCGGGATTTCTATGCTGGTCAAGAACAGGTGTTTCGTGTGCGGAAAGGATGGGAAGCGGTGTGGAAGCTGCAAGGTGGCTTTCTTCTGCGGACCGGATTGCCAGAGGGCCGGGTGGGAGGTGCACAAGGTCATGTGCAAGAAGGTCAAGAAGGCAAAAAAAGATGTGAAGGTTGAGGGAGAGGGAGAGGGAGAGGAGGAGGTGGTGACAATCGACTGTTGAGCAGTTTTGAATTGGATTTGGTTGGTTTTGGACCTTGGGCTGTACAGCGAGACGAACACCAGCGAGGCGGAGCTGAACAAACTGAAGAACAAGGAGGGGGGGGGAGGGGGAGCGAGGGGCAAGATATGGGGGGAGGGATGGCGAGTAAGATGGCGAGAGGGTTGGCAAACAGGGCGGCCAGTAGCAAGAAATTCGACAAGGTCGATATCAGGTTTACACAAATTGCTTAATTATTCAACAATAGGAACTAGCTACTCTTCTACAGCTTAATTTCGGCAATCAGATTCATATCAGTCTTTTTTTCCCAAGACACCTCAACCGGTTTTTGCCGTCAGTGGATTGACATTCTCAAAACTGCTTTTCCTCTCCGTGAAAACCTCCCCGAGCTCAATTCCCACGTCGTCGAAACTCTCCTCTCCCCCCTTCTTCCCCCTTTTCTTCTGCTTCCCAACCTCACTCTTCAAAATTGCAGCCGCATTGTCGCTCTCATAACTCTCCTCCCGCTGCCTGAAGAAATTCACGACAACCACTGCAACGGCCACACCCAGCACCATGATGTTCACCAAAATCAACAACACCCCCAGCATCTCCTTGTCCACCCCCTCGGCAAACGCCTGCACCTTCAGCATCAACCCGCACAACATCACCAGGAAGATCTGGACGTACCCCAGCACGCTCAAGACGTTGTCCCGCTTATTCTCGTAAGGCAAGTAAACGCAAAGCTGCAACATCGCTCCAACGGCGATTAGCATTCCCACGCACAGCTGGGTTGCGCTCCCCGGCTCAATCAACCCCAGCACTCCCGTCAGGAGTAGCCGCAACACCGTCACGACTATCTCAAAGTACCAGCAGCTCGGCTTGTAATTGTCAAACAGGAACCCAATTCCGGCCAGCTCGTTATCCTCCTCCCGATCCGCCACGGGCTGCACGATGTGCTTCTTCTTCCTCGCCAGCAGCCAGGCAAACAAGGCGGGCACCCCAATTGGGTACACGAGCATCATCAACCCCGCGTACGCTGCGAACAGAGTGTAAGAACTCTCGTCACAATTTATAGCGTAGTCAACGATGAGGAATTTCTCGCCCGTGTCCAGCTCGTCGCACGGGATTGCAGCAAACACCGTGGTGGACACGCTCGGCAGGACTGCATAGAGCACCACCAAGATAAGCGTCTCCATCATGCCTTTCCAGCTCCTCCTCAAAGAACCAATTAAGAACAACGCCGCGCAGAGAATTAACGGGAAGATCGTCATAATCACGAGCTGGGCGTGGAAGTTGAAGCCGCTGGACAAACAGCCCAAATTCATCAGCTGAAACGGGTTCAGGTTGAGGAAGTTGATGCCCTCCATGGCCTCCGTGAAGTTCTCCGGCAGCTTCATCTCCGGCACGATGCTGGGCAAAACCGCAAGAATCTGGTAGCTCACGAACATGATCCTGAAGGCCGCCTTCATGCCCCTCACTTCCTTCTTGTACTTCTTCAGAACCTTCTTGTTGAAGAAGTAGGCCGCAACAATCATCGCAATTAGTGTCAGAATGGTCAGCAAGACGCTCATCATGTCACCTTCTCCGGCGCAGCTGTTGCAGAGCCCGAACACGTCCTTGCTGTAGTTATCCTCGCACACGTTGCAGTAAGGGCCAGTGTGGCCCTCCCTGCAGTACTCTTCGGTGCTGTTTCCGCCCACGCACGCTTCTGGAACCATGCAGGACTTGACCTCCAAGCTGGAATCGGTCGCCCTCCAAAAACCCTCCTCGAGGGGCAATTCCGCCAACGTCGCCCTCGGAGTGTTGTCCGCCGCTCCCTCCATCATCTCTTCGCACTCGATCCCACTCTCAGCCAAGTACCAACCCGGCTTGCAGTAGCACTGGTTGCTGCTGCCAGTGGATTTGCTGATGACGTCGGTGCAGAGGGTGCACTCCGAGCTGCCCTGGGCTTTGGTGAACTTTCCATCCTCGCAGAGCTCGCAAGTTGAGGCGGCCGTGCCACTCATCTTGCCAATGCCGCAGTCAACGCACTCCGTGTTGTTTGTGTTGCTGTAGGTGCCAGCGGAACAGACGGAGCAGAACCCGCTGCCGGGGGAGGCAGCGATGAAGCCATCTTCACAAAGTTGGCACTCTTCTATGCTGGCTGCTCCGGTGGAGTGTCTGCCGGCGGGACAGGGGACGTCGGAGCTGTCAACTTCGTGGAAGTAGTAGCCTACGGGGGTGGAGATGCAGGCAACGGAACCGACTGGGGAGTGGCCGTTTATGCAGGGCGTGCAGGAGTTGACCGCACCGGTGGAAAAATGGTTTTTCGGGCAGGGGGTGGAGTCTGTTCTGTCACCCGTGGGGACTTGTCCGGCTCCTGCAACGCTGCAGTAGGAGGAGCCTGTTGGAGAGAACTGACCGCCCCCTTCACAAGCTCCGCACTCCTCTTCACTAGCCGCCCCAGTCTCACTAAAGGTTCCGGCTGGACACTCAACGTCAGCATTGCTCCCCGAGTCGTAGAAATGTCCAGGAGGGGTAGTCACGCACGAGCTCGCACCAGCTCCGCTGTGGCCGCCCACGCAGTCGGTGCAGGTATCACTCGCCCCGGTTGAGTAGGTGTTGGCTCCACAGGCAACCACGCCACTCCTGGTAGCGTTCGGCCTCTTTCCAGCACCTGCCACGCTGCAAAAAGGCGAACCGGCGGTGGCGTACATGCCTCCACCGACCTCACAGCCGTTGCAGGACGTCGCTCCAAAGGGAGCGTACGTAGCAATGGGGCAAGGTTGGCAAGCGTTGTCGGTCACAATGCTCCCTGGGTCGCATCCGGCGCAGGACGAATCTGCGCCGAGCGAAGCGAGGCGCATTTTTAATGAAACACGAGCAAACCAAGCGAGCCAAACGAATTGGGTGGGTTAGTTTAGTAGTGGGTGTAGCCGTTTGTAGCCATTTCGCGCACTTTATCGCCCAAGTCTTCCACAAAGCTCGCTCGCTTCGCTCGCTCACCTCCAGCGTTGGAAATTTTGCCGCCCGCACAATCATCGCATCCGTCACTTCCACCCAAACTGAACGTTCCTGAGTCGCAGTTCACGCAAGAATTGGACGCTCCGTTCGCCTTGGTGCCCGGACCGCAGTAGGAGCAGACGGAGTTGCCAGTGGACGAGCTGACCAAGCCGTTGGAGAGGTCGCAGGTGGAGCAAGATGTTGCAGCTCCCCCGCTGATCTTTCCTATTGCACAAGCATTACAGGTCCCCGCCTGAATTTCGCTGTACCTTCCGGCTGCGCAGCTTGTGCAGCTGCTCGCTCCGGCGAGCGAGAAAGTACCAGCAGCACAGGTCGCGCAGGTCGATGCGCCAGCTCCGGAATATTGGCCAGCCAAGCAGCTCGACAGACACTCACTTGCGCCCTCTCCAGACACTGTTCCAGCCGCACACGTCATGCACGCGTCTGCTTGTGCTCCACTGTACTTCCCCGCCTCGCAGTTTGTACAGCTGCCCGCTCCGGAGCCGGATCGCGTACCAGCGGAACAAATTTCACATGCAGATCTGTCTTCAATCGAAGATTTCCCGCTCGTGCATATGCTGCAGCTGCCAGAGTTGGCGCTCGAGTGCATGCCCTCATCGCAGAGGCCACATGCCGTGGCCTCCGAGATGTCACTGTAGCGTCCAGCAACGCATTCAGTGCACGAGCCGGAAACGGCGGAGGCGCTGAACTTTCCCGGGAGGCAGGAGGAACAGGCTGAAGCTCCGGCTGGGGAGAATTTACCGGCCGCACAGGGCTGACAAGAAGTGTCTCCGGCAGCGCCGTACGTCCCGGCGGCACAGCTTGAGTCGCAGGCTGAGGCTCCTGCACCGGAGAAGGTTCCGGCCGCACAAGGTTGGCAAACGTTGCTGGTGCTGGGATTTGCAAATTTCCCGGCAACGCAGTCATCGCACTCGTCCGCTCCGAGCCCGCTGACCTTTCCGGGCGCGCAAAGCGAGCAGGAGCTTGCGATTGCGCCAGAATAGGAGCCAGGGCTGCAGAGACTGCAGGACCCAGCTCCCGCGCCTGAGTTTGAGCCAGCAGCGCAATTTGAGCAGGAGTCAGCTGCGCCGAGCGAAGCCCGAGTGGGTTAGTTTAGTATTGCTCGCGATTATATATTTATCGTTGATCGTTGCTTCCTGTCGCTCACCTCCGATGTTGCTCATCTTCCCAGCTGTGCAAGATTCACAGGCCGTCCTAGCCTCGTTGGGAACTTGTCCGGCATCGCAGAAGGCACAGGTGGACTGGGCTGAAGAGGCCGAGATCTTCCCGCTCTCACAATCTGTGCAAGAACTGCTCCCTCCTGTGGAGTACTTCGAGGCGGGGCAGTTCGCGCACGTGTTGGTGGACACATCCGCGAATTGGCCCAGGCCACAGTAGTTACAGAATGCCGAGCCAGCAACGTGCTGAACGTAGCCGCTGGACGCAGCGCAGATCTCGCAGGAGACTCCAACGGCGGAGAATTTGGAAATCGGGCACTGCGCACATTTCTGGGGGGCTTCGGCCGACACCGTTATGGTGTCGTCGTACTCGTGGCCAGGAGCACAGACGTAGCAGGACGAGCTCCCGGTGTTGCTGTAGCTGTTAGCTGGACAGCTATCACATGAAACTCCATTGCCGTCGTCATTGAACTCGTTCACTGCGCAATCCGCACATTTGGAAATGCTGGTACTGCCAGAATTGTAGCGCCGACCCGGCAAGCAGCTGTAACAGAACAGGCTTCCAGCGTTACTGTAGCTGTTGGCAAAGCAGCCGGTGCAAGTTGTTGACTCGCCCTCGCTGAAGGTGTTTGGCGGACAATTTTCAACTCCGCCTCTCGCATCATTTGGCTTCGTTCCGGCTCCAGCAACGCTGCAGTAGGAGGATCCAGTGGAAGAGAATTGGCCGGGGCCGTCACAGGGGGCACAGCCAGCGAGGTTGCTAGCTCCACTCGAGCTAAAGGTTCCGGCAGGGCAGTTGACGTCGGCCGTGCCGCTCCAGTACTGCCCTGGAGGGGTGGAGACGCATGAGCTCGCACCAGCTCCGCTGTGGCCACCATCACACGGGGTGCAGGTGTCAATGGCTCCGGTGGAGAAGGTGTTGGTGGGGCAGGGGGAAGTTGAGATTCCGTTGTTGGCTCCGTTCTTGGTCACGCTCGTCCCGGCCGTGTTAGTGGAGCAGTACGCCGACCCAACGGATGAGTAAAGTCCATTGCCGCTGCAAGGCGCGCAACCGGCCAAATTTGACGCTCCAGAGGCGCTGAAGGTTCCAGCAGGACATTGAACATCCTCTATGTCGCTCCAATAATATCCTGGGGGGGTGGCCACGCAAGCTGAGGCTGCAGCCTGGCTATGACCGCCGCCAGCGCAGGTCAAGCACTCGTTCACGCCGCCGACGGAATATTTCCCGGCATCGCAAGGGACACAGTCGTGGATTGACTGATCTGCCTTGAAGCCCGGCCCACAGTACTCGCACTGGTCATTCTGAGCTCCCGTGGCAACGTAGCCGGCCAAATGGTCGCACGTGTCGCACTCACTCGCTCCCGGGTTGGACGCTGTTCCTTCAGCGCAGTTGGAGCAAGCAGTTCGCTCTCCGTTCTCGTACTTTCCTCCAGCGCAGGAAATGCAAATGGGGGAGCCGGTGGACGTAGCTATGGTGCCAGCGGCGCAGGCCGTGCACGTTCCAGCGCCTCCAGAAGTGAGCTGATAGCGGCCGATCGCGCAGTCGGCGCAGGAAGATTGACCGGTGGACGGATTAGCCTTTCCAGGGGAGCACTCGGTGCAGGTGACCGTCCCAGTGCCGCTCGTGTAATGGCCAGGGGAGCAGTCTGAGCAAGTGGGCGCGCCAGGACTGTTCGAGTACGTTCCAATTGGACAGCTCGCACAATCGTACTGGGAGGGCGAGCCTGTGGAGCCAAGGTACTTCCCCTCGCCGCAGTCTGTGCAGGTGGGGGCGCCAGGCACCTCGTTGTACTTGCCGGTCTCACAGTTGGTGCAAGACGTGGCTGTGAGAAATTGTTAGTTTATACTAATCGGAAAAGTTGAAAAATTAAAAACATCGCGTCTCGCTCACTCGCTCACCTCCAGTCCCGCTAATCTTCCCCGCGGCACAGTTTGGACAGGATGTCGTCCCGACCTTGTCACCGTACTTTCCCGCAGCACAGTTCGTGCAATCACTTACTTGGTCGTGATTGGCTGGATCATCGCCGTCGTCGGCAATGTACTTGGAAATTGGACACAGGGTGCAGCCGAGGGAGCCGGCGGATGCTGCGTACCGTCCGCTTTGGCACGTCTGGCACGGGTAGCCGGGACCAAGCGTGGTTTTGCCAGCAGGGCAGTTGGAGCAGGAGGTGGCGCCAACGTTCGTGGCGGATTGGCCGGGGGTGGTGCACGTGGCACAGGTGTAGGAAAAACCCGTTAGTGCAGAGCCAGAGTTGACGTCAATGTCCAATGCGACTCCTTGGGACGTGGTGAACCCCTCGGGGCAACCGTTGATGGTGACGGTACCAGTAAGTCGGTAAATGTCGGGGCCCTTGTTTGCTGGAGCCTCATTCTCCGCAAATGAGCACCCTTGGAGAGTGACAGCGCCGCTGTGGGCACTAATGGCTCCCCCCCATTCGTTTGCGATGTTGTTGATGAAAGACATCACAACCAGGAGGGCGTTTGAGCTGCTCACACGGAGTCCTCCACCGTACTGCAAGGTTTGGTTAGTGTTGAAAATGTTGAGTTGCAAGTTCAGAATGCTTGGAGTGCTCGCTTCGCATTACTCACAGAATAGTCACCGTCTCGAATGATTATGCGGCCCAGGGTGGTCGTTCCGCCGTTGCTGAGAATGTGCACCACACCTTTGCCGGTCGCTCCTTTCCAAGTACATGTTTCTTCGCTGCTGGTGTCGCAGTAAATGGACATGTACTTGGCGTACAAGTAAAGTTGTATGTACGACTTTATTCCGTCGCCCTCAGTCAAGGTTCCAGGCTCCATCACCAGCTTGACTCCATCGATGGCGGAAGCAAACGCGGTGGCGATTCCGCTCGTGGCAACCAGAACGTTTGTGCAATCGGCGAATTCGGTCGATCCAATGTCGCTCGTCGTCAATCCGCCAGGGCAGGCCGTGCAGGCTCCTGTGTCAGCGAAAGGGTAATATCCAACGTTGCAGATGCACTGCGGGAGAGGCGAGCGATGCGAACATTAAATGTATTAGTTAGTTGCACCGACTCAGTAATTAAGCGGTTGCGCGTGCCTCACCTGCTCGAGGATTAAGGAACCAATGGTTGCAGTCGTTCCACTTCCGCAACTGACGCACGAAGATTCTCCCGCGTAGAAGGCGACATTGCAAATGCATTGATCAATTGAGGCTGAGCCGGTGCTGGCCGTACTCGAGTGGTTTGGGCAGCTCGTGCAAGCCTGATCTCCCGAAATGTAGGAGCCGACGGGACAAGCGTCGAAGCAGGAGTTCTGGCCATAAACGGCAAACTTGGAGGCCGGGCACTCCTTGAGGCAGGAGTAGCTGTAGGCGGGAGAGGTCATTGTTCCGGGAATTTGGTTGTAGTTGCTCAGGGCGGAGCCTTGGGTTGCAGCAAAACCTGCGGGGCACGTATTGATGTCTGTTTCGCCACTGTTGTACACGTCGGGGCCAGCACTGCCCGCTGAATTTCCAGCGAAAGAGCAACCGTGGAGGGTAACAGTTACACTGTCGCGAACAAAAATTGCCCCTCCACTGCCGCCAGAAGCATTGTCAATGAATGCGATGATGATCAGGACGACGTCTGAGTTATCTACATACAGCCCTCCACCGGCACCACCACCATAATCTCCATCTTTTATGGTGATTGAAGTGAGGGTGACGGTGCCGCCGTTGTTCACGATGTGCACAACGCGCTTCCCAGTCGCACCCTGCCAAACACACGCCCCCCCATCCGCGTTGCAGGCGATAGACGCGTACTTGTTCTCCAAGTATAATCGCGTATTGTCATCAATTCCATCCCACGAGCTCAACTTCCCCGCCGACAACTCGATCTCGTCCCCGTTGCTCGCACTGGCCCAACACGTAGCAACGCCACTCGTCGTGCACTCCATCACGCACTGTGAGTCGCCGAGGTGGAAACCAGCCTCGCAGGAGCATTGGGAAACTGCTGTTGAGCCGGAGTTTGAGGTTCCTCCTGTTCCGCAGCTGACACAGCTGGAGACACCTAGGTAGAAGCTGGCCTCGCACGTGCACTGACTGACCGACGTTGAGCCGGGGGAGGTCGTCGTTCCGCCCCCACAGCTCACGCAAGTCGAGCCGTCGAGGTAGAAGTTGGAGTCGCAAATATTACATTGGTCAATTGAGGTTGAACCGGTGCTGGACGTACTCGAGTGGTTTGGGCAGCTCGTGCAAGCCTGATCTCCCGAAATGAAAGAGCCGACGGTACAAGTGTCGAAGCAGGAGTTCTGGCCATAAACGGCAAACTTGGAGGCAGGGCACTCCTTGAGGCAGGAGAAGCTGTACGCGGGAGAGGTCATGGTGCCGGGGTAGACGTTGACATTGGTCAGGGCGGAGCCTTGAGTTGCAGCATAACCTGCGGGGCACGTATTGATGGCCACAGTTTCGCCATGGTTGTAAACGTCGGCACCAAAATTCGCAGTATTTCCAGCGAAAGAGCAACCGTGAAGGGTTACAGAGCTACTGCCACTCATGTTAACACGAATTGCCCCTCCATGTCCACCAGCATTGTCAATGAATGACACGAGGACAAGGACGACGTTGGAGTTCCGCACATGCAGCCCTCCACCAGAACCACTACCAGCATCTCCATCTTTTACGACGATGTAACTCAGGGTGGACGTACCGCCGTTGTCCTTGATGTACACAACGCGCTTCCCAGTCGCACCCTGCCAAACACACGCCCCGCCGTCCGCGCTACAGGCGATGAATGCGTACTTAAGCTGCAGCGTTAATTGCGTATCGGAATAAATTCCATCCCACGAGCTCAACGTCCCCGGCGCCGTATCTATCTCGTCCCCGTTGCTCGCACTTGCCCAACAAGTCGCAAAATCCGCTGTGGTGCAGCTCGTCGGCAACAATCTATGAAACTGCTGTTCCTGTACTTGTTCCTGCCCACCACGCCAATTTGCCTTCTTTGTTGACTTCGTTCTCCTCCCTCTCTGCGAGTCACGTCCCTTGTAATAATTCGCCGTGGCCTCCATCCTCTGGACTCCCTTGAGTTGTTCGGCCGCGTCGATGTAAATGACGTTGAAGAGAATGACAATCCAAAAGACCCCGGTGAACCGTAATCTAAGTAATTTCAAAGTTTGGGCCAGGGCCATCTTCTTCCTCTTCTTCTCGGCGGTGGTGGTGGTGGTGGTGGTGGTGGTGGTGGTGGTGGTGGTGGTGGAGGAGGATGAGGTAGAGGTGGGGGGAGGGGGGGGGGGGGGTTCTAAGAGCCTAATTTTGAAGAATGCTGCGAGCTGTGGGGGGGGTGGTTGCATAATTAATATTTAAAATATTTTGGATTTCTTTGTCGCTCCGCTCCGCTCCTCTCCCTCTTCCACACTCACCTTGAGAAGAGACATCACCAGCAGAACGAAGGGGGCTTCCCCAATATACAAACGCACATCATCCCCAAACCTCTCCGCCCCTTCGAAGGCTTGCTCTTGATACGGCTCGGAAGCCTCGTCAATCGCCTCGACGAGCATCTCCACCAGCTCGCTCAGAGCGTCGAACATTCCGCGGACCGCGCGTCTAATGCCGCTCAGTCCCTGGGCAAGCGAAGCTCGGCCACCGTTGCTATCGATATCTATTGGTGTTGGTGTTGGTGTAGTATTGGTGACCACTCCCTCAAGAACTGGGTCGGTGTACTTCACCACAATCACCCTCAAGTCGCTATCAACGTCGCCGACCGTTGTTTCAGCTGGGCACTGAGTGTCAGTCTCCCAGTTGGACTCAACGTTGAACCTTGGGGTGGTTGCGGTACAGGATTCGGACGCACACCCAGCTGCAGAAAATGGACGTGGACTGCTTTGCGCCAATGTCATATTCGTTGCATTTGCTGCCGTTGTCGCTGTCGCTGTCGGCCAGAAGACATGGTCCAGAACGGTGGTGGAAACACCGCCGAGAACGAGGAGAAGCCCGAGCAGAGCAATTCCAACCCCCCCCCAGCATGCCATCTTCCTCGCCAACTTAATCGCCTTCTTCTGCATCTTCTGCTTCTTTCTCTTCTTCGCGGCGGCGGAGGAGGAGAAGAAGGAGGAGAAGGAGAAGAAGAGGGGTGTATGAATGAAACCTAAGGGCAGACCTGTGATTTGTGCTAGGAGCTGTGTTGAATGAGGTGGTGGACGGGGTGGATTAGAATATTATTTTATTTTTCAAAATTCATTTCTCCCCCCCCGCTCTTCTCCCTCTTCCTCTCCCTCTTCCAATTCAATTCCACACTCACCCAGCCACAGAACGCCACAAATAAAGAATCAGAGACCCCACCAGCATGCCCCCACACATAATTCCCAAACCTCTCCGCCCCTTCGGAGGCCGCTTCGAAGGCTCGCTCTCTAATTGGCTTGAAAGCCTCGTCAAACGTCTCGACGAGCCCCTCCACCAGCTCGCTCAGACGGTTGAACATTTCTCGGACCGCACGGGCTCGGCTACCGTCGCTATCGATATCTGTTGGTGTTGGTTTTGGTGTTGGTGTAGTATTGGTGACCACTCCCTCAAGTCCTGGAGCGGTGTACTCTACCACAATCACTGTCAAGTCGCTATCAACGTCGCCGACCGTTGATTCAGCTGGGCACTGTGTGTCAGTTTCCCAGTTGAACTCAACGTAGAACCTTGGGGGGGTTTCGGTGCAGGATTCGGACGCACACCCAGCTGCAGAAAATGGACGTGGACTGCTTTCCGCCAAAGTCGTTCCCGTTGCCGATGTCGGGCAAAAGCAGCACTGGTCCGAAAAGGTAACACCGCCGAGAAACAAGACTAGGAGCCAGAGCAGAGCAACTCCAAACCTCCCCCAGCCCGAGCATGTCGGTCCGGCCTTGGCGCTCTTCGCCGAGCCCATCTTCCTCGCCAACTTCATCGCCTTGTTCCGTTTCTGGAACTTAACCTTCTCCCTGACTCGCTTGGGCCGCTTCTTCCTGAACTTGCCAGACTTGCCCCGCTTCCTCGACTTGGGATTGGAAGGCGGGCCGGACTCAGGCTGCACCTCCTCGGCCTGTTGATTCTCACCAGTTGGAGTTTCATCCGAGGAGGGGGGGGGGGCGGAGCTCAGTGGGGGGGCTCCACCAACTGGGGCAGCTGCTGCCGGCTTGGGGGAGACGGGAGCAGGAGCAGTAGTAGGTGGAGTGGCCATTTTTGCAATGGACAACTGGAGGTTGATGAGGTTGCACTTTGGGTGGCGAGTTAAGGGTAAAACTTTGGACGCAGGGGGCCGGGTAAGCTTTTTGGGTTGGCAAAGATAATAGAAAAAATCTTGGATCTTTGTTTTTGAAATATTGAATTTTGACAGATTTTAGAAAAGAAAAAAGGGAAAAAATTTAAAAAAGCATTTTTGGTTTGCGTTTGGAGTTCGAAGGAGAGTAGATAGTGCATGATTGTCTCTCAAAAGTAAATGCTCCTCCCCGTCCCCGTCCTTCTTCGTCCCCGCCCCTACTCGCTTTCATCCAGTCATTCCACCTTATGCTACAATGCTAAACCCCCACCCTGCCTCCAACAACCTTCGTTTGAACTTCGTTTGGCCGTTATCTACCTCCCCCCCCCCCTGCACCGCACGTAGTGGAACGGCCCGTTGAATTCCAGGTCACCCGTGTAAAATTTATTTCCCCCCTCCCCCTCCCCCCCACCATTGCTACCGTCACTCAGGTCACTCAGTTCCGTACATCAGCACTTCACATTTGAGATTGCTTATCGTTAATGTATGCCCACCACCACCACCCACGCGAACCCAAACCTCAAAATTTTTTGGCTCAGAAACGCTGAAGTTTATGGAGAACTGGGACTCTTCATGTGGAGCAGGTTCTGCGCCACCAACGACATAGGGACCCCAGAGGGAGAAATCACGAGGAGCAACTCCGCCCTCTGTAACGACAGAAATCATGCCCTTCCGATTACCCCATCCCTGATCGCACCAACTGCCAGAAAGGGTCACCGAGTGAACGTTGTAGCAGTTCGATTTGAGATCGAGTTTGTTCCAGAGAAGCGCGTCGTAGACGTTCTGGTTGCCAATGAATTTTTCGGAGGTGATTGGAAGTAGGATTGATTTGGTTGTTGGGAGGGGAGGGGTGAACGAGGGTTGCTTTGTTGAGAGGGAGAAGGATAGGTAGTCACGGGAGGTGAGGAAGGATGAGATTTGATGGAGGGACACAATCGCCAGGGAGGCAAGCGTGGGAGAAGGAGAAAGCTGATTCATCTTGCTCAGAGTTGTTGTAACAGGATCAAGCTCGAATGAATACTGGAAATAACAAAATTGAAATTATTTTGACACCTCACCACATTGACCCAAACCTGTGTTTTGTGCTCAAAACTCTCCCCCCCCCCTTTCCACAACCCGTCACACACAATAACAAAGCATGAGCAGCCTGGCGGCGACGCAAGCTGATGGGTATTACAAACCTGCCGCTTACTTTGAGAGCGGCGCTTACAAGAAGCAGTCAATCAGCAAGTACAACGGGAGCAAGGGAACGAACCAGTCACAGACGCATGGCGTGGTTCGGTTCGAGCTGCCGATGCACGGTGTTTGCCTGGGTTGCAACCTGGTCGTTCGAAAGGGAACGAGGTTCAACGCCAAGAAGAATGAGATTGGGAAGTACTTGAGCACATTGATATACGAGTTTCGGTTCAAGTGCTACGAGTGCAAGGGAGGGCTGGCCGTGAAGAACGACCCGAAGATGAGAGACTACGAGTTCTTTGACGGGTTTCGAAAACAGGAGCTCGGTTACGATGGGACTGGGGATGGAGCTGTTGGGACGTACGAGCTTGGGTTCAGCAAGGAGAAGGGGATGGAGAAGGAGGAGGAGAAGAAGAAGGGCGGCCACAATGATGTTGACGTCGACAACGGCAAGTTTGACCCCATCGCCAGCATGATTAAACGGGAGGGTGACAAGAAGAAGCAGGAGGCGAAGAAGACGGAATTCGACAAGCTGGTTGATCTGAAGAACGCCACGGGGCTCAACGACTACGACGTGAACAGCAAGCTGAGGGACAGGATGCGCGGAGAGAGAAGGAAGAAGCGGAAACGGCTGGAAGAGGGCCAAGGAGTTTTCGGGGAGGGTAGCAATTTGGAGCTGCTAGGGGGGGAGGAATTGGACGGGGTGAGGGCGAGGGAGGCAATGAGGGGGGGCGGGAGCGGGAGCGGGAGCGGGAGCGGGAGCGGGAACCGCTTCAAGAAGATCGAGAAGAGGGGAATGCTGAAACTGCGGAGCGAGAGTATATTTGGTGGAGGTGGAGGTGGAGGTGGAGGTGGAGGCCCGAAGGGGAAGGGGAAGAAGGTAGTCACAACGAAAACGAAGATCGAGCAAAGGGCATTAGAACTAGCACTAGCCCGTAGGTAAAATTGTGTAAGGACTAGTTTATTTTAGACTGCACTACAACGTATATATATTTAAATCGCCTCCAAACCAACTTCTACCCCAACCACATACCCCACGAGCAAAAAAAAACTTGAGTCGGGCTCCTTAGACCACTCGGACAAAGGCCCATATGATGAGCCCTGTGGGATTTGAACCCACGCATCGAAATCGATACCCGAAGTCACGAAATCTCGAAGATTTTTTACGTTTAAAATTTTTCGCGATCTAAAATTTTCGCGAAAAATGTTGATTTATGCATACCTTCAATTTCCCTTCTTCCCTATATTTGAGCACTAAAGAATGTTGGTTCCTACTGTGATCCACACCAATCCACAATCAAGCTTCCAATTGGCGAACCAACACACGAGCGGGAGAGTTAGAGCGAGAGTTAAACATGAGCACTCGTCTTGTCGATCATCGACCACTCCCCATTATTCCCACAATCAACCTCGCCACGTGCGCTGCCGGGAATCCAAGTCACTGCCCCGGTGCTTCCTCGTAACTTTAACACGTGAACAAAAATTGTCTGCTACAAAAGGGCTCGGAAAGCCGATCGGAAACAGAAGCAGATGCAGACTCACTCATCCTCCCTTTTGACCACTGTGTCCGGCTTCCGAGCCGTCTGGCTGAGTGGGGCCCTGGGGAAGTGGCTCACAAACATTATCAGAATTGGGCTGTCGATTGAAAGGCTCGTCAAGTCTGGTTGAGTGGTGCTGGGGGATCGTGGGGGTCCAGCGCCTCGCCACCTCCGTCCCCTTATGCGCGGCTAACGTTTGAGGAGGTGAGCGAGTTTGAGGCATTGAGTGCTTTTTTTCCGCGCCTGCGCTCTTCCTGGAAGGAGCCGCGAGCTTTTTGTGAGTTTTTTTAAGATTTCACATTGAAGTGCAGATGGCGTGTTTTTTGACCGTCTATTTCACATTGAAGTGCAGATGGCGTGTTTTTGACCGTCCCTGAACAACACTTTCCCACAAAAAGGTGCGCCAACGCCAATCCGCCACCGTGCCCAATTCGCAGCGTCTAAAACCTCCATGCGTTGGAGTTGCGGCCGATTCAGTGAATCACTTTTTGTTGTTGTCCATCTAACCACTCAATTTTGTTGACTCGCTTCACTCGTTTTGCTCGTGCTCCATATAAAATGCGCACTTCGCTTCGCTCGGCGCAGACTGGTGGAGCGCTTGTTTCGTGGGCGCAGAAAAAGGCCATGAACGACAGGGAGTTCGTACCGTCTCCGCTCGCCTTGTGACAAAAGAGTGTGAAGCGACGAGCGAGCGAAGTAGCGAGCTGTAAGCGAAAGCAAATGCACTAGTTATGACTAAAAGAAAATTGAGAGGGAAAATAGGTGCAAGAGGAGTTCGACGATTTCCATATTAAAACCAAGTAATTTAATTTTACAACAAGACAACACAACCGTACGTGCTTTGGTTCTTGATTTCATGCTGTTGTTGTTGTTTTGGGTTTCCATCTAGTGGGGGTGATCTGGACGGGGAGGTGGGCAGGGGAGAGGAAGGAGAGGATCTCGGAGGTCACGTTGTAGCCGCCGTCGAGCAGCCGAATGACTTTCTCGAGGGGTGAGGTGTTCTCGTTTGGCTCCAAGAACGTCACAAATTCCCACTTGTAGACGATGTGGAGAATGAGATTGAGGATGGGGGTGAGGCCCGTGAGGTGGTACTCTCGGCAGGGGGTGATTCTAACCGTGTGGTTGTAGTTGGCCGAAACAATGAAGTTGGAATCGGCCGTGATGGTGAGCTGGTTGGTCCAGTATTTCTGCTCGAACGTGTGCTTGAGCTCGAAAGTCTCAGCATCCCAGATCTTCATCGTTTTGTCGCCACCAGCACTCACAAGAATACGCCCGTTGGGGGAGTATGAGACGCTCATGACCTTCACCAAGCTTCCATCGGCAGGGTTCCAAAATTTGATGGATCTATCGATACTTCCCGAGCAAAGGAGTTTGCAGTCGGGAGAGAACGAGAGGGACTTGACCCAGTCGGTGTGGCCCTCCAACGTGTGCGCTAAGATGGCACTTCCCTCGTTGAAGCTGTAGGCCTTGATGGACTTGTCGAAGCTTCCAGTAGCCAGCTGCTTGCCGTCGGGGGAGAAGCACACTGCATAAATTCTAGCCGTGTGTTCCTCAAGCACTTGCACTCTCGCCCACTCGCCACCCTCCCCCGGCTCCGACCAAATCATCACCTTCCCATCATTATCACCAGAAGCAAAGTGGGAGCCTGATGGAGAGACGGTGACGCATCTAACACCACCATTGTGTCCCTCCAAGGTCTGGACCAACTCGAGGGAAGGGCTGAATACCTTCAAGTTATTACCCACATAACCGCCACAAGCCACCAGTGAGCCGTTCGGAAAATAGCAAAGACCAGAGACATAATTGGCAAAAACATTGTCAGCTCGATATTCTACAATGCCAGTCTTTGTCGAATGGACAATTATGGTGCTGTTCTCGCCACCCGAAATCACATAACTGTTGTCCCGCGACAAGACCACGCAAAAGACACGACTGGAATGCCCAGAGAGGACACCTGTAATCATCACTTTTCAGGAGTCGACGAAGATGCTGGTATGAAGGGAATGAGCAGCCAAAAACTTAGGAGTATCAATTATCTAATTGGGTGGAGTAAGGTGAGCGCTCAGCAACCAGACATGTGTTTATATAAAAATAATTTTTTCTTGGTTTTCCGTTTGGATTTTAAATTTCCCTTCGATGTCTTCCGTTCAAACACCTACCCAAAGGCGTGTCCTAACACCTAAGAAGGTATTAACGCCAGCTAAGCAAAAAAAACCGCTTTATTGTCTTCACTAACCATAACAAAATTACAAAACTAACCCTAACAAAATTACAGGTTTCAACTCCCGGAGCTAATAATGTTCCTGTGTTCTCTCCCAAGAGCGTCAAGAAGATCAAGGTTGCTGAGGGACCTGTGACCACAGCCAACATTACTAAATCTCGCCTTCGTCCTCGAAAGATGATTTCCGCCTTGAAGAAAATTTCCTTCAAGAGTGACAAGGAGAACTTTGTCGAACGTGTCATTGAGGACATTGAGGATCGCGAGGAAGAGGACTTTGTTCCCCAGGTCAACCATGCGGTTGATGACGAGGCGTCTTTCGAGGGAGATTCCGAGTGGACTCGTGAGGAAAATGCGAGAATTGCTGGTGAGGTTGTGGAGCTTGTTGACGACGAGGTTCTCGTCAAGGCGTCTCCCCCCACCCCCACCCCCTCCCCCACCCCCACCCCCACCCCCAC
>BRYC01000092.1:48404-63403 GCA_030267985.1 Parmales sp. scaly parma | reverse complement strand
CCCCTGATCTGGACCATCCCTGAACAACCCTCTCGCACAAAAAGATGCGCTAGGCCAAACTAACCACCGTGTCCAATTCACATCGTCTAAAGACGTTATGCGTTGGAGTTACGGCCGATTCAGCGATTCGCCTTTTTTTGAGTTTTTTTCGAGTTTTCATTTCCCCAAATGTTTGGCTTCGCTCCGCTCTCCCAACAACACTGTGACTAGCTCGCTTCGCTCGCCGCTCGCCAACAACACCATAAACTAGTTGTGACTGGCTCGCTTCGCTTCGCTTCGCTTCGCTTCGCTCGCCGCTCGCCTCACCTTCCACACCACTTATCGACCGAGGCTCGCACATCTCCCAATCTCCAGCACACTCTTCCGCAAACACGTCACAGTATGTTATCCCGCCCCCCGTCTTGTAGTCGTCGCAGCCATAGATGCCAAAGTACATGACGTCGGTCCAATCCTCCAGCGTGGCGCATCTAAACAGTGTCAGCAAGGCGTTCGGCAACGTGTTCCAGTGGAACGGGTCGTTGTCCCTGAACAGCTCCATACCCGCAATTGCGTACAGGTAAAACACCAAAAACAGCAGCAGCACGATATATGCGATGCTAAGATCGAAAGATTAGTTTGTGCATGCATTTGAGATTTTTGAGTTGTGGAATTACTTTGGTTGTGTGGGGGGGGAGACACCCCCCACCCCACCCCACCCCACCCCACCCCACCCCACCCCACCCCCACAACTGCGCCTCGGCTTTCCGCTTGCGCTCGGCTTGATGGACGCCTTGATGGACGCAGCTCCCCCCTCGCTACCACTCGGTTGATCGCAATGGACGCAGCTTCGCTCGCTCGCGGCACGGCTCTTTTCACTCACCTCTTCATTCCGCCCACCAGCCCCATGACGATCATCTGCAGCTGGGGAATTTTCCTAAAAACCTTTGCCAACCTGGCCAGCCGTAGCAACCTCAAAAACGCCACGTTACCGCCAATGATTTCCGCAACGGGGATAAAGGGCATGCACGCCAGCACGATCACAATGTCGAAGTTGTTCCACTTCCACTCCGGCCCGAGGAAGAACCTCCACGGCGCCATGCCCTCGGCGAAAATTTTGAAAAGGCACTCGGCGGTGAAGACAATTAGGATGAAGAAGTCGATGTGCTGGTTGAGGAGCAGGGGGGGGTTAGCATAGTTTGAGATTTTGGAGGTGTGGAATTACTTTGGTTGTGGAGGGGGGGAGTAGACCCCCCCCCCCCCCCACCGCCGCAATTGGCTTTCCGCTGCGCTTGGCTTTCCGCTGCGCTTGGCTTTCCGCTGCGCTTGGCTTTCCGCTGCGCTTGGCTTTCCGCTGCTCTTGGCTTTCCGCTGCGCTCGGCGTGATGGACGCAGTTCCTCCCTCCCTCGCTACGCTCGCTCGCCACAAACTCACCTCAACCATACCCTCCTCCTTGTTCGGATCAGCGAAGCTGGGGTAGGTCTGGATTCCCACCAGCACCCCCGCGCCAATGATGCAGACAATCACAAAGTTGTTGAAATGGCTGTTCTCAACTATTTTCTGGTTCACGTTTGCGAATTTTATAAATGGCTTGAATATCACTGGCCAAGCGTTCTTGTCCGTGAACTTGTTGTAAACTGCATTGGGTGTGGTTGGTTCTTCGGAGGGGTTGTCAGTTTCTTTTGTGAATGAGTCTTCTTGGGTCATTTCCTTGGCTGTGTTTTGCTTGTCCAACTTTTCATTGTTGTTAGACTTTGTGGCGTACATCTTCTGGGGGGAGACCGGCTTCTTTTCCCAGAACTTCCCTTTTGCTTCCGACATGGCGGTGGTGGAAAAGTTGCCTTGCCTTGGTTTGGTGGATAATGTTTAAGGATGATATTCTCGAAGGAATTGAGGAGCAAGGAAGAATCTTTCGCTCTCTTGAGCGTAAAAGAAAAGAAGTTTCCAGGGTAGTTACGGCGACGTATGATTTAAAAAAAAAGTGGTTTCAGGAGGTTCGACGAAAAGTGTTTTTTTTTCGTTACAAAAATAATCTACTCACCAATCACTAATCTACTCTTTGACTTCATGAAGAAAATACACATTTGAACTCCTTGCTGACTAGCGTCTATCTAACAAGTGTTGTCCCTCCCTGTCCCAACAACCTGTCCCAAAAAACGTTTTTGGTCCAAACTACCTCAACCTTAAATTTCCCCTTTTAACCCACCAACAACATGCTAGAAAGAACCATGCAAGAAAATGCCGACCACCACCGGCACATCGAGCACCCCCCTCAACATTTAACTCTCGACTTAGATTCAGGAAAAGAGGAAAATCCCAATCCCAATCCCAATCCCAATCCCAATCCCAATCCCAAACCAAATCCCAATCCCAATTCAAATACCCACATCACCCCCCCTTCCCCTTCTTCCACAACTTCAAACAACAAAGGCATCACTAAAATCCATGTCAATAGCCTGATGAAGGCCGCACATCAAGCGAAAACGTCCTCCCAGCAAAAACAGCGCCGCGTGATCCACCCCCGCAACCCAGCAAAGATAAAGTGGGACCTCTTCTGCGGCGTGCTGATTGTGTATTCAGTCCTGGTCGTCCCCTTTCGGATAGGTTTCGATTCGGACGCAAAGGGACCCTGGGCAATCATTGACATATTCACCGACTGCACCTTTGGAATCGACATGATCCTCTGCTGCTTCACGGCGTACTACGTCGAGGAAAGGCTCGAGATGATGCTGTCCAACATCCGGTGGCGCTACTTGACCACGTGGTTTTTTCCTGACTTGCTGAGTACTGTGCCGATCGACAAGGTGGCCAAGTTCGTCATGGAAATGAACAAAGAGGAGGGGGCGGGCGGCGCAGACGAGGGCGGCCTAGCGGCCTTCGCTTTGATTAGGGTGTTGAGGCTGGCCAGGTTGTTCAAGCTATTGAGGTTAATGAAATTGAGTGGGAAGGCCAGTAGGTGAGCGGGCAATCCGCACAGTATAATATCACAAAAAATCACCTAATAAACATTCCACTTCATTCGCAGCGTCGACATGAACCAGTACATCAACCCAGCCATCAGAAAATTATTAAGCGTTCTCGGCAAAATTATGTTCGTCGCTCATCTTCTTTCCTGCATGTGGTTCGGCGTTAATTCGTGCGTCTCCGCCAGTGCTCTCGAGTTGGACCAGGGGGTGGGAGTGTACGAGAACTTGGAGCAGAACTGGGTTAGCTGCGGGAACAGCGGCTCCACGTTCAGCCAGTACCTCGCCAGCTTTTACTGGGTCATTGCGACGATGATGGCGGTTGGGTACGGCGACGTGTCCCCGCAAGTCACCAGCGAACAGGTGAGCGGCGTGTGTCAGAAAGTGCGATGCGACGACTAACACACTCCTCCTAATTCACTCTATGCTCTCGTGCTTCGTTGAAAATGCGCCTCGCTTCGGCTCGGCTCACAGATCTTCGGAATTTTCACTCAAGGTGAGTCTGAGTCTCACTCAGTCTTCGCTCGCCTTTTGGTAGACGAGCACACGAGCCACTACTAAACTAACCCACTCAATTCACTTCGAACCTTCTTCGCTCGGCGCAGTTGTCGGCGCAATGGCATTCGGTCTCATCATTGCCACGGTGGGCATAATCGTCGAAACTCTCGACCCGGAAGTCACCGCGAGGAAGAAGAAGATGGACGAATTGAAGGGGTTCTTGCTGGAGCGGGGGGTGTCGAAGCAGCTGCAGCGACAAGTTAAGGACCATTACGAGTACTTTTTCACCCGGCACAGTGTTTTTCCAGAGGCCAATTTGTTCTCGGAACTTCCGAATTCATTGCTCATCAAGCTCGTGTTTGAAGTGCGGAAAGAAGAGCTGAATGTCGTCACTCTATTCAATCAGTTGGAAACAATGTGCATTGTTGACCTAATCAACAAGCTCAAACCGTTTCAGCTCAACTACATGCAGACCCTTGGCGGCTACGGGGAGGTGTCGACCGAAATGTACTTTGTTGTAAAGGGGAAAATCGAGGCGCTGTGCCTAACCCCCGAGGGAATGGCGGTTTGCGGCCTGTTCAAGGAGGGAGACGACATGGAAATAGACTCGATTCTAGGAGATCAAATCATGAGGGCCACCTACCGCGCAATATCCGTCACTGATTTATTGTGGGTGGAGGCCGAGGATCTGTTGGACTCAATTGAAGAGTACCCCGAAGGACGGGACTACATAACCTCATACAAGAATGACTACGAGCTCAGGATGAGCGAATGCATCAACAGCAAGACGATCGTTGATCACAGTTCTGCCGGTTTGGTGAAGAGCAAAGTTTACTTCAGGAGGCAGGTAAAGAGTATAGACGACCTGGCCGACGAGTTCGAGCTGGCCAGCGCCGATAGCAATTTGACCAAGATTCGAACGTACAGGAAAGTGGTTGTGGAGAACACACGGAGGTGAGCGACGGGCCGGAGGGCGAGTCACAACAAAACTAATTTATTCTAATCCATTCTTAGGACGAGCTTGGGCTTCCGTTTGGACCGAGGCTTTTCCTCCTCAGGGAGTAGCTTGAGTACAACGCCAACCACACCCATGTCAAAGGTGGCGGGGGGGGCAGCGGTGACCCCGGGCGATAGGTGAGAGAGCGGAGCGCGCATCCGAAGTCACCGCTCAAACTAACCCACCCCACCCACCCCTAACATCAATCAACCCATTTCAAACATTTTTGGGCGCAGTGACCTATCACCTGATTCGAGTAGCTCAGAAGCAATTAACAAGAGCCCCAGCAAGAAAATCAAATTCGGAATCTCTCGCCCCTCGCTCCACCGTAGCCGCATTGTGATTGAAGAGGCGGAAGAAACGACGGCCGATTTGTTGAACAGGTGGATAATCAACCCGAAATACGGGCGCAAGGTGGCGTGGGATTTGTTCATTGGAGGTGAGTGGAGTTGGAGGGGAGTGGTTTTTATGCATTGCATTTACGCATTATTAACAATTCGCTCGCCAATGCAGTTCTCATTATCTGGTCGGTCATTGTGGTGCCCTTCCGCCTCGGATTCAACCAAGAAGCCGAAGGAATCATGATGGCTATAGATATCTTTGGGGATATCATGTTCGGGGTGGACATAATTCTCTGCTTCCGGGTGGCATTTTTAGACGATCACATGGTCTACGTCACGGAACCGACGCTGATCACCAAGAATTATTTGTGCGGATGGTTTTTGATTGACTTTGCGAGCACCTTCCCCACCGATCGGCTAATCGGGGCATTGGCGAGCAACTCGGACGGAGTCGTTGATTCGAATGTGGATATGGAGGAGGACAAATACTACAATGCCAGCTTTCACAACGCCACCTGGGGGGTTGACCCGCTCGTTGACTCGGCTGCTGCCGAGCAGGCGCGGAGTCTCAAGATGATCAAGGTTTTGAGGCTGATTAGGTTGAGCAAGTTGGCGAGGCTGTTCAAGCTGAAGGGCTTGGTCAAAGGTGAGTGAGCGAGCCTTGATGAAGACGAGTATACTCGCGACCACTACTAATTCTTTGCTCGGCGCAGGAATGGACGACATCCTGGCAATCTCTGCCGTCGCAATGAAATTCCTCCAACTCATAATTTCCCTTATTTTCATCGGCCACCTCTTCGGCTGCTTCTGGAACTACACCTCGTCCAACTTCGTTTCCGCCGAGGACGAGGCCAACGGCTTCGTCTGGTACAAAAACCCGCTAGTGGACATTGACGACGACGACGTCAACTCCAAGTACATTGCGAGCTTGTACTGGGCGTTCACGACGATGACAACCGTGGGGTATGGAGACGTCACCCCCCAGAACGACGCCGAGAGGATTTACTGCACGGTCATAATGGTCATGGGAGCCACTATTTTCGGTTACATCGTCGGCAGTGTGGGCGCGCTAGCCATTAACGTCAACGGCGCTCCTGCCAGGATTCATAGCAGGGTGAGCAACGCGATGAACTACTTGGACGAGGAGGCAATGCTGCCCAGGAAGTTCAAGGAAATGGTCAAGAAGCAGGTGAGCGAGCGGAGCGGAGCGGGGGGGGGAGGGGGTTGAGGAAGACGAGCTTACGAGCCACTACTAAACTAAACTCGGCGCAGATTGCTTATTTGCTCAAGTGCAAGTCCCCGTTCAACGAGGCCGCAATTTTTGCAATCCTTCCCCGCGAGCTGCGCAGGGAGGTCATACTGCAGTGCCACAAGGACGTCATTCCGTTGATCCCGCTCTTCAAGCGCCAGAGCAGGGAGTTCGTCAGCCACATTGTAAATAAGATGCGGCCGTACTTTATTTTGAAGGGGGAGCAGATTTTGCAGCAGGGGACAGCTTGCGACGGGGTGTACTTCTTGGTCAAGGGATTAGCCAAGACTGTTGCGGTTGGGGAAAATTCTCAAGCTCAAGTTCAAGATAAAGTTGAGGCGAAAGGGGGGAGGGTGGGGAAGCGGAAAGGAAGCGAAAAGGGGAAGGGGGCCGATGGGGTGTTCATCGACGTGGGGCGATTCTTCGGACACGAAATCTACCAAACGGGCGAGAAAGACACCTCGATGGGATTCTCTGCTGTCACCGACTGCAACTTCTACGTGCTGCTGGACATTGACGTGAACGTGATTTTGGAAACGTGCAAGGTGAGCGGGGGGGGGGGGGGGGGGGGGGGTTGAGGAAGACGAGCATACGAGCCACTACTAAATTAACATTATTCTCAATTCGTTTGGCTCGCTCGTTTCGCTCGTGCTGTGCAGTCGCTCACAGCACAGCTTCGGTCCGCCATCCACAGCATGATCCGGTCGCAGCCGGCGATCAAACCGTTTCAGAAGAACGCGAGGAAGGCAAGGAGGAGCATTCAGCAGTTTGCGTTCGGAAATGTTGAGCTTAGAAAGTTGGCTGGGTTGAAGGAGGGGGAGGAGGGGGAGGAGCTAGAAGAGGGGGAGGGGAACGGGAGAGGATCAGGGAGGGGGAAGAAGAAAAAGAACAAGTTAAAAGGGAGGGGGGAGGGAGGTGAAACGATGACCAAAGTGATTGGGAAGAAGCAGGTCGATTTCCCGATAAAGTTAAATAATCAGACGGCAAGCGTGTTCATTGACGACAAGGTTAGCCTTGGAGGAGATGTGGGTGGGGGCGTTGGCGGGGGGATATAGCACACAGCAATGTATTAATGCGATGTAAAATAATGTTTGTGGCAATTGTTGTAAAAACAAACAATTTTTTTTTCTATTTGCGTCTACTCATCACCGTTATCTTAGCGCCAAGCGTCTACTCGAACCGAACCTGGAACCTCCAAAGTTTAACATAGACCCCACGCTGCATGACAGGAGTAGCGTCGATCGTAAAGCCCCGCTTCTGAAAAACCCTGCCATTGAAACGGTCCACCAATTCATCCACCTTCTCCATGCTACACTCTTCGCATGCAGCACAGCAGATGCACAAAAAACACCCAAAACAAGTCAAACAACACGCATTGGTCTGAAACTGACCTTGACATTCTTTATTGATGGCCTTCTCAAACTGTCTGTACTCTGCTTCTGTGAGACGGCCGCCCCATTGTCGCGCAACATAGCGAGGAAATTTAATGCCTCTATCGTCTGTACAACCAGCCTGCGTTGTACTGACGTCAAACGAAAAGTCCGCTGGCCGGCCTTCGTGACTGTCGCCGCGGTTCATGCGAGCTCCAGGAGGCGCAGAAGGGTTATATCGGTTCACCTCCTCCCCTGAGGGGAGGAAGACGACAGCATTTGGGAGCTCGGAAATTTGTCCCAGCCCTAGTAACTTCTCCTTTGCGGCTGAGAATTCCGAGTCGTTCAGATAGTTCTCCTTCCGCATCCGCACGAGCCTGTCCAATTGGTCCATATCTACGATCTATTTCCTAGTTACTTTAATGTCGGGGTGAGTGATTTGTGCTAGTGGGGTAGCTGGTGTGATTGGGGGTTGATATTGTTGTGATAAATTGCTTTTATGCTATGCAATCCTATATGCTTGGCTTTTCCCTGGATTCCCTCAAATTGACCTTTTCCTCAGGTTGAGGTTATCGACCAACAACAAAGAGTGAACTTTTTAAATGTTAATCTTATTTTTTTTTTTTTTTTTTTTTTTGTTTGCCGAGGAGATCGATTGGCTTGTGGTGCGCGTATAAATCTCACCCATTTTTCTCTCCTCCAAGAAGCTCATTCAACAACTCATTCAACTCATTCAACACAACTAGAAATATAAAAAATATATTAACTCAACTCATGATGTCCCCCACTTTATGGTTTCGGCAGCTACTTGCCCTCCTCCAAAAGAACCTACTACTGAAAATCTCCAACCCCGCCGGCACTCTCGCCGAGATTTTCATTCCAGTCGGCTTCATGCTCCTCCTGGTCTACTTCAAATCATTGTCAAACGAACTCACCTCGCCCAACGTGGCCTTTTCGTGCGGGCAGGCTCTGCCCTGGCAGTCATTCGAAGCTGAATTTCTATCTGGGGATCCACTGGTTTGCTACGAGAAGCCAGCGCAATGCAATGTTTCTGGGTACTACAAGTCGCCCCAGACAGTAGACGGGACCACGTACTTCACCAACTATGGCTACACCGCTTCGGCCTTTGGCGCAGGCTACCCTGGATACTCCCTCCAGATCGGCGATGACATCGACTACCCTCCTTTGGCACCGGACCAGGAGCCCAGTGCCTATTCCACCTTGACCCCCTCTCCGTCCATTAAGAAGCTCTTGGAGATGCTAAGCCTCTCGGCTGAGGCTGGGGAGAATTTTGCAAAGTTTGTTGTGTCTGCGAACACCACCAACGAGAACGTGACGAAAGGTGAATAATTCTGTTTGAGACGCGTCGTTGCACGCCACGTTGGACTCTCAACCCAACCCAACCCAACCCAACCCAACTTAACCCAACTTAACACAATATATTATTTGTTCGCATGTTAAATTACAGTCGCCCAAAAATACTTCAATTTCCTGAGCTTAATAACCGGCAAAAACCCAAACCTAAAATACTACAACACCTCCTGGGAAATGGACTCGTACATCATGGGCGACGACTACGACCACCCAGAAAACTCCGCCCAAAAAATCGCCTACGCAGTAGTCTTCAACGACTCGCCGATCCACCTAGACCAGTACGACTACTCGATCCGAGTGAACTTCACTCTCCCCTGGGAGGCTGGTCTCCCCACAGTGTCCTGCTCGAACCCCAACAATACCTGCGGAGTCCCGAGCGGGATCGACGCGACTGACACGGCGGTGAACTTCGTTCTTCCGTCCACGAGCACCTTCACAGACGAAATAACCAACCCCAAGACGTCAGGGTACATGTTCGGCTACGCTTACTCCGGCTTCGTGGCCATTCAGAAGGGCGTTGACGAGTTTTTGTTGAGCGGCGGGGGCGAGCAGGGGAGGGAAGCTCTCTCCGAGCCACTGATCCTCCTCGAGGTCAGCGTGGGATTGATGCCAACGGTCTCCTTCTCAACGGACAACTTCACCGCAGTGATATCAGGCTTCCTACCAATCTTCTACATGCTCGCGTTCCTGTACCCCTTCTCGCGGTACATCCGCTCCCTGGTGCTGGAGAAAGAAACGAAGATTAAGGAGGGGATGCTGATGATGGGGCTGAGCAGCTCAGCTTACTACCTTAGCTGGTGGCTGACCCTCGTAGGGCAGGGGGTTCTCAGCTGCGGGCTGATCGTCCTGACAACTCGCTCGACAGTCTTCAGCTACTCCTCCCCCTGGATGATCTTCCTCTTCTTCGGCTCCTTCACCCTGAGCGCAATCTCCCTCTCCTTCCTCCTCTCCACCCTCTTCTCCCGGGCGAAGACCGCCTCGATCCTCGCAACCCTCCTCTTCTTCGCCGCCTACTTTCCGTTCTACGCCGCCTCCTCCCCCGCCCTCTCCACGGCGACCAAACTCCTCTCCTCCCTCCTCTCCCCCACGTCCTTCGCCCTCGGCGCCGGCTCCCTCGCAGACTGGGAATCCGCCCAGATAGGCACCACCTGGGACACGCTATTCGACGTGACCAACAATTGGTCCGTTGCATATTCCGTTGGAACGATGCTGTTCGACGGGGCACTGTACGGTGTCTTGGCCTGGTATTTGAACGAGGTCCTTCCCACAGAACACGGGACGCGGCGCCCGTGGTTTTTTCCCCTCGAGGGACTGCTGGGGCTGCTGGGGCTGCTGGGGCTGCTGGGCGTTGTTAAAACAACTGCCGGAGACGAGGATGATGGAGCTGCCGATGCCGATGCCGATGCCGATGCCGATGCCGATCGGACCGGAACGGAGCTGGAATCCCCGCTCCTCCCCGCGCGAGACCAAAATGTCGACCAAAATGTCGATGGCCAAAAGGTCATGGTCGACCAAAAGGTCATGGTCGACGACCAAATGGTCGACCAAAAGGTCGATATGGTCGACGTGGAGGCTGCCACCCCCCCCCCAGTCATAACCGAGCCCGTCTCCTCCTCCCTCCTCTCCCAAATCCCCTCCAACCGCACCGTAACAATAAAAAACCTCCGCAAGGTCTTCAGGACAACGGGCGCCCCCCGCGTCGCCGTCGCCGGGCTGGACCTGACGATGTTCGAGGGGCAGATAACCGTGCTGCTCGGGCATAATGGAGCCGGTAAAAGCACAACTATTGGGATGTTGACGGGGCTTGTTACCCCTAGTGGGGGAGGGGCGAGGTTGAGGGGGAAGGATATGGGGAAGGATATGGAAAGGGTTAGGGGGAGTTTGGGAGGTGAGTTGAGTTCACATCGAATAAATCACTACTAACCTTTTAAAGAAAAACACACTAACTAATACTACGCTATCTTCAAAGTCTGCCCCCAGCACGACATCCTCTTCCCCGCTCTAACCGTCCGCCAGCACCTCACAATGTTCGCGACCTTCAAGAACGTCCCATCCTCCTCAGTCTCCTCCTCCGTCACAAACATTATCGCCGAAGTTGGTTTGACTGAGAAGGAGCACTGTTCCGCGGGGAACTTGAGCGGGGGGATGAAGCGGAAGTTGAGTGTGGGGATTGCGCTCATTGGGGATTCGAAGGTTGTTATATTGGATGAGCCTACGAGTGGGATGGACCCTTATTCGAGGCGGAGCACGTGGAGTATATTGCAGAAGAATAAGGTGAGAGAGACGAGCGAGAGAGACGAGTGAGAGAGACGAGTGAGAGAGACGAGTGAGGAAATGAGAAAATAACATTCCAACCACTAAAACTAAAACTAACAACTTAAACCACTAACCCTTAAATCAATTTTTTATCATTCACCCACCTCCCTTCTTTCCCCTCCCCTCCACTCTCTCACCCTCTCACCCTCTCACCCTCTCACCCTCTCACCCTCTCACCCTCTCACCCTCTCCCAGCCCGGCCGCGTAATCCTCCTCACGACGCACTTCATGGACGAAGCCGACATCCTCGGCGACCGAATCGCAATAATGTCCCACGGCCACCTCAAGTGCGTCGGATCCTCCATCTTCCTGAAGCACCAGTACGGGGTTGGGTATACGTTTACGGTGGTTAGAGAGGATGTTAATAGGAGGGGAGGGGAGGAGGAGGTTGAGAGGATCGTGAAGAAGTATGTGCCGAGGGCGGAAAACCTTACGAGCGTGGGGGCGGAGCAGAGCTTTAGGTTGCCGTTTGGGGAGAGTAAGAGGTGAGGATATAGAACTTGCACAAAACCCGCTAACGCTAACAACCCTCTCCTCCTCCTTCGCGCGCAGCTTCGTGACCCTCTTCAACCACATCGAACAGGACAAGGAGAAGATCGGCGTGGGGAGCTACGGCATATCAGTCACGACGCTCGAGGAAGTTTTCATTCGGGTTGGGAAGGGCGTTGAGGACCAACAGTACCAGGAGCTCATGGGCGAGAGGAGGAAGAGCGGAGCAGCACCCCAGGAGGAGGAGGAAAAGGAGGAGAAAGAGGTGGAGGAGGAACCACTGGTTCGCAAAAGCTCTCAAATGGAGATTCAGCAGGCCTTCCTCTCCTCGAGGACCGGAAAAGTCAACGAGGGGAAGGTCTTCCTCATCCACACGAAGGCCTTACTGAAGAAGCGTATGATATACGGAATGAGGGACAAGAAGAGCTTTTGCTTTCAGCTCGTAATTCCAACGCTTCTTGTGTTGCTTGGGATGGTGCTTTTGACGATTCGGGAGAATGATGAGCAAGGGGACTTGCAGGTGAGCGAACGGTGTTGCTGGCGAGACACACGAACCAAAACTAACTTTTATCCCCCCCAATATGCCTCTTTTCGTTTTGTTTCATATTCGCACCTTCTTCTCTCGGCATAATGCAGCTTCTGTTCGCTCCGACCAACTACAATCCGAAGCTTGAGGAGAAGTATAGGAACCCGATGCCGGTGTTCGTAGAGACAACGAATGGTGACAATCTGGTTCCGCACAGGTGAGTTCCCATCCGTCGTAGCTGACCGCTCGCTCCTAACCCACTCCTAACTCGCTCGGCGTAGGCTCTTCGACAGCATCAACAGCAACGCGTCGAACGTGCAGGCGTACAATGTTACGGATCTGGCGATCAATGCCGAGGACGAGTTCGGGGGTTGCGCCCTGGGGGCCGTGCCGCTGTTGCAGATGAGCAAATACCTGGCGAACGACGACATCAATAAGTTCCCCCTTGGGGCGTCGACTTACTCCGGCGTGGTCATTTCCAACACTTCATTTCTGAACGATGAGAGAGTCGGTGGGGGAAAAATTTCCTACTCGATGGTAGTCAACGAGACGAGCACCCACGGATCTGCGATCACGATGAACATTGTGAATTCTGCCATTCTGCAGATGGTGCGAGGGAACCCCGAGGCCAGGATAGTAACGAGGAACTACCCCCTCCCCGCCTCTTTCTTCGAGAGCAACGCCGAGCAGATTGCCAACGCGCTGACAGCCAGCATGATGGTGATGATCGCCTTCTGCTTCCTCCCCGCATCATATGCGATCTTCGTCGTGAAGGAGCGGGAGGTCAAGGCGAAGCACCAGCAGATGATTAGCGGAGTGTCAATCTACGCGTACTGGTTCAGTACGTTCCTGTGGGACGCGGTTAGCTATTTGGCTCCCTTCAGCCTCACGCTTTTGCTGATCTACTACTTTAAGGTGAGTGAAACTAATGAACTAATCAAAAACAAAACTGAAACAAACTAAAACTAAACAACCCGGGGCGCAGATCGACAGCTATACAAACGGGGAAAGCGGCTGGGCTTGCGCTCTGTTGTTCTTGTTCTTTGGACCGGCTGTTGCGTCGTTCACCTACCTCTCCACCTTCCTATTCACCTCTCACTCGACGGCCCAGAACGTTATTCTTTTTCAGAACTTCGTCACCGGCCTCTGCCTGATGATCACCTCGTTCATCTTAGGCCTCTTCGACTCGACCCGGCTGATCAACATGCAGCTGAAGAATATGTATAGGTTGTTTCCGGGCTTCTGCCTCGGAGACGGTCTGATTCAACTTACTCTGTGCGTGAATGACGAGTGCCCGACGCTTGCCGAAACTGGTTACACGTTCGAGAAGCAATCTGTCTGGGCGTGGGACGTCATTGGAGGAGACCTGACCTTCTTAATCTGCGAAATGGTAATCTACCTCGCAATCACTATGGCCATCGAGTACAGTCTTTCTTTCCCCTCGGTTCTCGCAATGTTCACCAAGTGCTTCACGACCGACCCGGGGTTGATCGCGAACAGCCACGACTGCGGGGATGACGACGTCGACGTTGCGGCTGAGGCGGCGAGGGTGGACGAGGGGGGTGAAGACGTCATCAACAGGGACATTGTGGTGCTCAACAAGCTGAGGAAGGTTTACAGGGGGGGGAAAGTTGCCGTGCAGAACCTGTCCTTCGGAATTGGGAACGGCGAGTGCTTTGGATTTTTGGGAATAAACGGTGCGGGGAAGACGTCCACGCTGTCGATTTTGAGCGGTGAGTTCCCCCCGACCAAGGGAGGGGCGTGGATCGCCGGCTACGACATCAAGGGCGACCAGTCGCTGATTCGCCGGAAGATCGGATACTGCCCGCAGTTTGACGCGCTGCTAGAGTTGCTAACGTGCGAGGAGCACTTGAGGATGTACTCGAGGATCAAGGGCGTTCCCAAAAATAGAATTGACAAGGTTGTGAATACGAAGGTGAGCGAGCGAAGCGAGCGAAGCCGAGCGCAGCGAGCAGCGGCTCCCCCGACACAATTCCAAGTAGTTTCCCACCTCAAAAACTTCGCACTACTAAACCAACCCGCTCGGTCGGCGCAGCTGCGGGAGATGGACCTCACCGATTTCGCCGACAAAGCGGCGGGCAGCTTGTCAGGAGGGAACAAGAGAAAGCTGAGCGTGGCAATAGCAATGATCGGGTCACCGAGTATCGTTTTCTTGGACGAACCAAGCACGGGAATGGATCCGGTGAGCAGAAGGTTCATGTGGGACGTGATTTCGAAGATGAGGTGAGCGAGCGAAGCGAGCGAGCCTTTTGGAAGACGAGAATACTGGCGATGAAGTGCGCGAAATGGCCACTAACAGATATGATGGCTACATCCACTTCTATGCTAACATTATTCCACCCAATCATACTCGTTTGGCTCGCTTCACTCGTTTCGCTCGTCCTTCATTAAAAATGCTTCTCGCTCGCTTCGCTCGGCGCAGCACCAAGGAGGGGAAGTGCAGCATCATCTTGACAACGCACTCAATGGAGGAGGCAGAAGCACTGTGCACGAGGATCGGAATAATGGTGAACGGGCGGCTGAGGTGCTTGGGCAGCGGACAGCACTTGAAACATAGGTTTGGAAACGGCTACGAAGTTGACATCAAACTAATCTCGGCTAAAATCGGCGACATCATCGAGGCCTTTGGGGTGCTGCTGAAGGGTGGGGTGCTCGGAGAGGAGGTCGTTGGGAACGTTAACAAGCGGGTGCTACAGGCGATCTCCAGTGGGGCAAAGCACTACAGCGAGGAGGAGGTGGGAGCTGAGCTGGAGCTCAAGTGCAAACTGGGGAGGGGAGAAGTGTTTAGCGTTTGCCAGGCCCTGGGGAAACCCGAACGAGCTGGAGAGATAATTGTTGGCGGGAGGGGGGAAATTCTCCACGACCAACTCGCTGTTGG
>BRYC01000092.1:22288-43466 GCA_030267985.1 Parmales sp. scaly parma | reverse complement strand
GGGGGGGGGGGGGGGGGGGGGGGGGGGGGGGGGGGGGGGGGGGGGGGGGGGGGCGACAAGCACACCAATGAAAAAAACAAAAACGTGAAGGGTTTTTTTTGGGTTTGGTTTTGGGGAAAACGTTTTGGGGGAACATTTGACGAATGACAAATGACAAATGAGATGAAATACGAGAGAAGAGCGAGCCTTGAACGAAAGAGCCAGAGCCAGAGCCACTTCAGCTAACCCGCTCGCTCGCCACTCGCTCGCCACTCGCTCGCCACTCGCTCGCCACTCGCTCGCCGCTCGCTCGCCACTCGCTCGCCACTCGCTCGCCACTCCCTCGCCACTCCCTCGCAGGTTCATTCCCAAGGGGGGCCTCATTAACAGGGCGCCGTGCAACACCATGTACGGCCCCGACTTTCATTATCGCAGTGACACTCACTGCCCGAACGACGTCAACGTCAGCGATAGTGAAATGTGGAGTGGCAAGGAGAAGGTGGCCAACAACATGCAGCTACGAACGATGAACATTGCGAATTTCTTCAAGAGTCAGAATTCCTCCATCATCAGTCCCACTGCCCCAGACGCCAAACCTTACATCAAGGCGATGGGGAAGCTCCCGATGCTCATCTATAACTACGCGATTGGCGTTGCTAACTACGCCGAGGGCGAGCAGCTCGGGGACTTGCTGCTCCTCCCAACCACCCAGGCGATGTTCATCAACCACCACTTCCACCCTGAGAGCAGGAACGCCAAGATGGTGTGGGGGGGGGACGAAAAAACCCAAGCGGGGCTCGACGGGAAGGAGCAGGAGTGGTTCTTCACCGGGGATACCACCGGGAGCGCGCAGATGACGGTGGACTTTGTGGCCACCAAGGACATTGAGAAGGGGGAGGAAATATTCATGGACTACGGGCAGGCGTGGGAAACGGCCTGGACAACTCATTTGGAGAATTGGAAGGTGAGCGAGCCGCCAAGAGCGAAGCGAAGGGAGGCGAGGCGAGCCGAGCCGAACCGAGCCGCGAGCGAAGGGAGGCGAGCCGAGCCGAGCCGCGACCGGAGCGAGCCGTCACCAAAACGAGCCGCGAACGAAGCGAGCCGTCACCAAAAACGAGCCGCGAAAAAAGCGAGCCGCGAACGAACCGAGCCGCGAACGAACCGAGCCGCGAAAAAAGCGAGCCGCGAACGAAGCCAATTCGCTCGCGGCTCTCTAGTCACAACTAGTTTATGGTGCTGCTGGCTCGCTTCGCTCGCGGTAGTCACAACTAGTTTATGGTGCTGCTGGCTCGCTTCGCTTGCGGCTCAATGAGTCACTTCTAAACTAACTTTATTCCACTAAATTGCAATTGCTATTGCAACTCTCCAGCCGGTTCCCTTCCCCGCCGATTACAAATATCCGCCCGATTACAACAAAAACGAGCTCCCCTTGAACGTCGACTTCGACAAGAGCAAAAGGAAAGATTATTACTACTGCCTGTACGATTTTTCCCTCGACGACATGTTCAAATCCCTCAGAGGTGAGCGAGCGAAACGAGCGAGCTTTGAGAAAGACGAGCATGTAGATGGCGTGTTTTGGACCGTCCCTGAACAAAAAACCCGCACAAAAAGTTGAGCCTGGCCGAACCAGCCACCGTGTCCAATTCTGACTGTCTAAAGGCATTGTGCGTTGGACTTACGGCGACCCAGTGATTCTTCTTTTTTTGCCTTTTTTGAGATTTCACATTAGCTGATCTGGACCGTACCTGAACAACAACCCCGCACAAAAAGATGCGCCTGGCCGAACCAGCCACCGTGTCCAAATTTGAGCGTCTAAAACCTCCCTGCGTTGGACTTACGGCGACCCAGTGATTCTTCTTTTTTTGCCTTTTTTGAGATTTCACAATTGGCGTGCATTCGAGCACTATTTTAAACTAAACTAACCCACTCCATTTACTTCGCACCTTCTTCGCTCGGCGCAGGCACCGACGCTATGCCCTCCTCCCGATACCTCCTTTGCACGATTGAAAGTTTGGTGGTTGCGGGCGACGAGAGCAAGGGTGAGCGAGCGAAGCGTGCGAGCCTTGAACCTCGCGTGGGGAAATCTGGTACGCATCCAGGTCGGCCTTTCAGACGTAGAGGTTCGACGTGACGTGACGTGACGTGACGCGACGCGACTAACCACGACTAACCACGACTAACCACGACTAACCACGACTAACCATCTCTTGCTCTCGTCGTCTCGTGCTTCGTTTAAAATGCGCCTCGCACCTTCTTCGCTCGGTGCTGGCGCAGGCTTCACAACGTGTTACATCCACGAGGGAAAGGACGCAGGGGGCGAAATGAACAAGAATGTGTGCAGGAAGGGGAAATTAACTCGCCACTTCCGCTCCCAGATCAAAGTTGTTGACCAACCGTTCACTGGAAACCAGTGGATCCCGACTGCGTTTCGCCACCACGTGGGGGGGGTTGGGTTGGAGGAGTGGGATTTCGGCGGACCTGCGCGGCCGTGTGTTGTTTCTGAGGAGCAGAAGGAGAAGGAGAAGGAGGAGGCTGAGATCCAGGCTGAAATCGAGGCAGTTTTTGCTTAGATTGGCTTGCTTGCACACAACATCTAACCCTAATGAAAATAGGAAATTGATTATTTGTGTCTGGGGGCTTACGTGAATTCATCGCACCGGCGTTCCTCCTCGGTATTTGTCCCACTCGCTTGTTCCCCACTTCTTTTCCTCCTCTCCAATCAACTTCTCCGTGCCCGTGACAAAATGGCTTTTTCTGATTTTCCCCTCTATCCCTATCCGCTTCGTGAGTTTATAAAACATGTAAATAATGAGCGCAACGTCCACAATTCCCACCAACAGTAGATGGTCGTTCAACGGAAAGCTGGCGCTCAGGAAGAAATTGAGAATTATCGCTGTGCCTGGTACGAACGGTACACATGGAGTTCTGTACTCTGTTGTTTTATTTTCGTCGCTTTCATCACCTCCCCCGAACTCGTTCCGTTTAATCATATACATGCATATGAACGCTAACCAGATGCACCCCAACCCACCTCCTGTCAAATTCCAGTTGACGCTCCCCCCCTCAACAACGCTTTTGTTGTCATCGTCCAAATTCACAACCTGGTTGTCCTTGTCGAAGTACAGCACCGGCGAGATGCCGTGATAGACCATGTACGATCCGCACATAGCGAAGATCCACAAAAGCATGCAAAAGAGCCGAACGCTACACCACCAACAGTGTCAAAAATGTGTTCGGAAGCTGCGTCCATTGCGAAGTTTTTTAGGTGTGGAACTACTGCGCTCGGCTTTCCGCTGGGCTCGGCTTGTGGCATGGCGCCACTACACTCACCTCTTGTTACTGACCATTTCCCCTCCATTCCCGCACCTGAGCATAATCAGGCTTGTATTCGTCAAATTGAAGCTCAGCAGCACCCCCAAGCTAATGACGTCCCACAGTATCGCGAATGGCACCAGCAGGCTCACGAAAACGAGGGCCACCCCGGCTACCTTCCCGGCATTGACGAATACTTCGTTTTCGTTCTACGCCGAGCGGGTGGGTTGGCTTACTTAGTAGTGGCTGTAGTCATTTCCGCTCGTTCGCTCACTCACCTGGAAGGACAGAAATGATGGGAGCAGCTTGTCCTCACTCATCGCCGCTAGGAGCTCAGGCTCGGGGAGGAAGCTCACCAGGCACACGAGCGGCAGCAGCACCACCTCGCCGATTGCAACCAGCCACTTCAAGAATAGAAAACCATGCGATTCGAAAGCGTCTTCGAACGAAGTTGACTCCATTGTGGGGGACCAGGGAATCAGGAGGGTGAGCGAGAGTTGGGCCAACGTCGAAACAACGGCAGCGATCAGCAGCGTACCAAGTATTGCCCTCGGCATCACGGATCTGCGCCGGCGCCGAGTGAAGCGAGGCGCATTGTGGGTGGGTGGGTGGGTGGGTGGGTGGGTTAGCTTAGTAGTGGATGGAGCCGTCTGCAGAATTTCACGCTCACTCACCTCGGATTCTCCGCCTTTCCTGCCATGCAGCACACCTCATCGAAGCCGATGAACCCAAAGAAGAGCAAGCTTGTTGCACTGATGCAACCGCCAATGCCTTTCGGAAAGAACTCGTCGTAGGAGAGGAAGATGCTCGTGTTGTAGGTTGCATCACCACCGCCCCTCCCAAAGCACACCGCCAACAAAATCCCCGAAACAATCAGCACCGACACTAAGCAGACCTTCATGACGGTGAACAAGTTGATTATGTTCTTCCCGAGGTCCAGCTTACATAGACAAACGCAAACGCAGGTCGCCTCGAGCAGTGCCGCTGCAACGTCGAACTTTACTCCTCCAAGTTTCAGTACTGTCGTTGTGTTAAAGAGGGTGGCGACCTTGGCGCTCCAGCTCGTCGCTATCCCCGCGCCAGCAACCGCGTACTCAAGGGTGAGACAGACCGCGCCCACGATGGCGAAGAATTCGCCGAGGGTCGCGTAGGCGAAGATGTAGCACGATCCCTTGGTTGGAATCTTAGATGACAGCTCGCAGTAGGAAGTTGCCGAGCAGCAACAGACTAGAGCCGAGAAGAGCCACGCCAGGCAAGCGGAGGGACCGGCTTTTGGATAAACTGAGCCGGTCAGCACAAACACGCCGGAACCAATCGTGCCGCCCACACCAATACAGAGGAGGTCGAAGAGGGAGAGAAGTTGGGGTTTTGATTGTGAATTTCTTGATGATCGTGATTGCCTAGAGGTCCTGTCTTCAGATAGAATGTCAGAAAGCGGCTTTCGACGAGTGATTGCTCGACGAGCTGCAGTTGGCAGGTGTGACATATGTGGATCGTGTTGTGTAAAAAATGTTTTATAAATGTCCCTTTTTTAAAATCATGCGTGAAATTGAATGCAAAACTCCTCTTATTTACTTATCTCCTCCCTACTCTCCTAAAGATACAAAACTACCACCACCACTACCCAACTACTACTACTGCGCCTCTACCCACAGCTTCAGCTCTTTCACATCCACATCCACATCCGTAATTGCGATTGACCCCAAAAACTCGCGCATCGCAGCATCTCCTAGCGCGCCACCCTGCAACAAGATCAGCTTCTTTCCCAGCTCTTCGACTGCCTCGACCATCTCAAGCTCCTTCACGCCCAGCCCAATGTCCAGTTTGACGTCACCATCACCGCCGTTCTTCTCAACAATAACATCCCGGACGGTGTGGGCGGTGTTGATTACTTCCGTGGGCCAGCCACATTTTGCTGCCATGTCGATGCCGTAGCTGCTGCTCACGTTGCACCTCCCGGTCGTCAGCTTGTGGTCGTAATCCAGCACGCCACCTCCACCTCCACTCTTCCCAAAACTAACGCTGTTCACGTTTCCGTACAGTCCTGCAACTTGCACAACCCGCCGTAGTGCGTAACGAAAAACGAGTAAGCCTTCGTTTTCAGCAAGTGCTCGCCGACCGCCCACGCTATGCTGATCCCATCCTCGTTGCTCGTTGCTCTCCCCAATTCGTCCACGAGGACGAGACTCTTCTCCGTCACCCTCTTGCAGATGTACGCGGTCTCCTTCATCTCCAGCATGAAGCTGGATATGTTGTGCTCGAAATCATCGCCGCTGCCGATCCTCGTGCAGACCATGTCCCTGCGCCGAGCGAAGTGAGATTGTGCGCATTTTTAATAGAAGGGGGGAGGCGAGCGAGCAAAACGAATGTAATTAGTGGGATTAGTGGGATAAGGGGTTAGTTCTAGCACTTCCTCAAGGCTCGCTCGCTTCGCTCACTCGCCTGATGGGGATGAAGGCTTCCTCCGCGGGCACGTACCCTCCGCACTGAGCTAGAATCACAATGAGTCCTATCTGCGCTTTTTATTATTAGTTTGTTTGATGGATGGATTTGATGGATGGTTGGTGGCATTAAGCTCGCTCGCTCACTCACCTGCTTCAAGTAGGTGCTTTTCCCTCCACCGTTGATCCCAGTGACGAGGGTGAAGTTGCTCAACGGACCGGCAAACACGTCATTGGCAACAAACGCGCAGCCCACCCCACTCTCGACGTGATTCTCAATCTCGATCGCGTAACGCCCCTCCCGAATAGCCAAGCTTGCGTTGACTTCCGCAACTTTCGGGCGGCACCACATTTTCCTTGAGCTTGCAACGCAGTCCGCAAAGCCGTGGATCATGTCGATGAGCGCAACCGCGTCGCTCATGCACGCCAGCGCCTTGTAGTGGCCGCGGCAGATTTCCATCGTGTCCTGGATTTTCGTGTGCGTGAGGAGGAGGAGGTCGCTGACGTTCTCCTGGGTGCGTGCGGAGAGGGAGAAAATCTGCTCCGTCGTGCAGTGGATGAACTTGCCCTGGGGGTAGTTTTAGTAGTGGATCAAAAGTTGGGAGACTGGCCGGGACGCGTGCGGATCGGATCCCCCGACACAAATAAAAGATAATTCCACACCTCAAAAAAAAACTTCAAGTGCAGCAACTTCGCACGGAGCTTCAGCAATCTTTAATTCTGTCACAAGGCTCGCTCGCTTCGCTCGCTCACCTTACGAACAGGGAGAATGAAAATCTCCGGCAGGTCGTTCTGGTACTCTTGCGGAATTTGAAGGTAGTAGCCGCGCTGGGTGGTTTTCTTGACCGAGACGGGGAGGTTGTGGGTGGAGGAATAGTGGTCGGCGAGATTGTAGATATCGTCAATGTTGGAGAGGAAGGCCTGCAATAAATAATGTCAGTTTCGTACTATTCTATTCTCGTCTTTTACGAGGCTCGCTCGCTCACCTTGCGAAACACGTCCATCATCCCGTCCGTGTTGGGCCGCAGCGCAAAGCACTCCTGGTGCTGCATGACGTGAGAATTCTTCGAGTACGCCGTGCTTGGAGTGAAAACTCCCTCGACCGTTTTCAAAACGGCGTCCAAGCTGGGGTGAGAAAGGGTCGCGATGCACGCGGTGATGAGCTTGTGCTTGGGGTTGATAGGTTGTGGTTGGTCTTGGGGTTGGTCTTGGGGTTGGTCTTGGGGTTGGTCTTGGGGTTGGTCTTGCTCCTGCTCCTGCTGCTGCTCCTTCTCTCGCTCGTCTTGATTGTCGCCAATCGCAGCCTCCAAAATCGTCACCAAACTCGGAATAACCTGCAGAACAGTTTTCAAACAGACGAGGCTCTTGATGCCAACAGAGGCGTGGCTCACGGTGACCGCCGCCTTCGTAGACTTCCTCGCCATGACGGCTAGCCCCGCCAGCGTCTTGTCCAGCTCCGGGAGGCGCCCCAAATCCTCCAACACGCCGTAGAAGAGCTGCTCGTTGCCGAGGAACAGGTCGACGAAATCGAGACGGGCGTTGATGGTGGAGGAGGAGGTTGATGGGGCCATGAGGTTGGCGCGCAGGAGGCGAGACCCAACGGTGGTGACCGTGTTGTTGATCGTGTGGAAGAGGGAGTGCTGGGTTGTCGAGAAAGTGTAAGTATATGGATGGCGAAAAAAATTGTCAAGCTCGGCTCGGCTCACTCGCTCACCTTTGCGGTCATTTTTGAATTGCGAGCGTTTGCAAGAATCTCCAAATTCTTAACAGTCGCCGGGTCAATCGTCATCTTCTTCGTCAGCTCCCCGCAATTCAGGCGAAGGCTGACGGTGAGCGGGGCGAAGACGGCCCCGAGACTGTGCTGCGCGTAGGTTAGGACGGCGCAGGAGGAGGCGAGGACGATGAACTCGTCGGCAATGAGTTCCGGAGTGTACGTGGAGGGGCGGGCGATTGTTTCGAGGAGGACGGCTGAGCCGGCGCCGAGCGAAGCGAAGCGCATGATTTGGTTAGAGTTAAGTTGTAGTTGAAGTTGAAGTTGAAGCCAATCCAATCCAATTCAAAAAGGCAACCTCGCTCACCTCCTTTAGTTTGGTCAAACGTGGAGCGGGAGATGAACTTTATGGAGACAGGTTTTCTCAGGCTGGAGGCGGAGGCGGAGGTGGAGGCAGATCCGACTTCTTCGCTAGTGCTGCTGCTGCTGGTACTGCTGGTGCTGTTGTAGGCACCGAGGATCTTGTTCGCGAGGGCGGAATTGCGACGACCCTCGTTGAGGAGGATCTCGTCGGGGGACATGAGGTCCACGGCTAATTGGGTTGCGTTAGGGGATGAATGAAAAGCTGAATGAAAGGCTGAAAGGCTGAAAGCTGGACTTTGAGGGGTGAGGGGGGGAATAAAAACTCACCTGTCAGCGTCTCCGCATAGGTTTGGGAATTGGCCTGCTTCAGAACCGTCATCTCAGTCGGGACGGACATGTCAATGCAGCAAATGCTCGTTTCGCGGGCGAGGTTCTCGGAGATGGCGAGGACTACGTGGGAGGCTGAGCTTCGCGTTCCTGAGGTGACAGTGTTGGGGGCGAGGTCGTGGCGCTTTCGCTTTGTTGCTTGGGGGGGGGGGTAGGCGGGGGGGGAGGGGGGGGGGAGGGCGGACGCATCCTTTAGCTTTGCGCGGTTCTCGTGCCAAGTCGACATTGATGAGGTCAAATTATTTGGAGACTTTGCCACCGACGTGTGAATGTCGATTGTTCTCAAGAATGTTGTAGGGAAATTGTATAGAATATGTGGAGCAGCTGTGAGCGTGTAAATTGTGGATTTGTCTCTGTGTCGTTCGTTTTACCAGCGGTTTTTAAATTCAGTTTCTTGAGTTTTTTTGTTGGATAAAATTATGAACACGAATAGGTATCACGATTGGCTGAGGGAAGGCGACATTGAGTCTTTACGAATTGAGTTACAAAATAAAGCGATAACAAAATCGGCAAAGAGAATTTGTGCAAGAGTGAGAGATGAATATGGACGACTGCCACATCATTGGATGGCAGCGAAAGCTCAGACACACACACATGCTCTTGCCAATGTGGGCGTGCTGTCGATTTGCTACAATTACGAGGCCCTCATCACACGAGACAATAAAGGCGAAACTCCCATCGACATTGCCCGTAGGAGTGGAGCCTGTGCTGAGATCATCGGCTTGCTCTCCCAAAATCCCGAGGCAGCTCGTTCGTTGGGTAGGGAGATGCTCCGCTTGTTCGCACCAGTGGCTCATTGGTGGGATAAGATGGTTAAGTGGATCAAATCACGATCGCATGCAGACTGTCACAAATTCATCGATGAGCACGATGACGAGTTGGTGCGTGAAGTGCTCATATACAACCATTCTAATCTTCTTCGACATATTGCTTGCAATAGCCAGATATACACCGAGTCCCTCGTGTTTCTTGCTCTTCGAATGATCCACCGACACCCACTCTCCCTCACCGCTACTAGACCTACTTCGGGCAGGACACCGATTCTTTTCGCTCGGCGCCCCAAATACAATGCGTGCAATGAGATCCAGCAAGTGCTTTCACTAGATTCCGATGTTGTCACCTCCACCCCCTTCCCCAGCCTCCTCCGACGATTCCTCCCTGCCATGCACGCCGAGATTTTCTCTGGCTACAACCAGGTGTGTGTTTTCCTCCGCCACACCGTCTCTCCTCACAACAATGCGGTGCTGGTAGAAGTCACAGTGAATCCCACGGTTATCCAATTTGCCATGAACCTCCTCTACGACCTGAACCACAACATGTCGCTCGGATACTCGATTGTTGGGCAGATCCTTTCCTTCCTCAAACCCGACCCAAGGTAATAATGAATGCATGACAAAAAACTAAAGATTTCTCTTTACTACCTAAAAAGTTACGCCCTGGCGTCTTCCCTCGTTCGTCCCTTCCCCATTTTTAATTTTATTTTTCGTCGTCTAATAAAGCTCACGGTGAACCCCAGCCCTTCCAACAGCCTTCCAACAAACTTCATTAAACCATTCTCGACGTCTACCCCTTCGCATCGCACGTATCCTCAAACCCGACCCAAGATAGTTCATTTGATAACACGAAAAAACAGGTATGCAGTAAAAAAAGTCACTTCTAAATACAAACTATTAGCTTGATTGAGCCGCCGCCTTTCTCTTGTTCTTAGTTTTGGACATTGACTTTGTTCCTAGCGTCGGAATTTTTGGCATTTTGATCGACCAGCTCTCGCGCCGCGGTCCGCCGCCGTTTCGCGTTTCCGTTTGCGCGATTGTGTCCATTCTTGTCACTGCCGTCTCCTTCTCCTTCTCTTTCTCATCCACCTCTCCCACCCTCCCACACTTGAAGTTCTCAACCGCCTCCACAAAATCCCCCACCTCAATCTTCCTCACTCCCCCCCCGCCCTTGTCGCTCCCCCCCCCAAACCCCTCAACAACAAAGTCAATAAGCCTCTTCCTCTTCCCTCTGTCCACCCCACTCTTGGCGCTCTCCCTCTCCCTCTTCCTCATAACCCCCTCCATTTTCTCCACACTCGGCCTAATTTTCGCCGCATCGCTCACCGCCCTCAAATCGCTCCCAGACATTCCCTCGGTCATTCCCTCCAAGCTCGCCCACTCTGCCGGATTGAGCACGTCGTCGAGACTACCACCAAAGCCACCGGAACTGTCGGAGGTGAACGAACGGAGCATCGAGAGGCGAGTTGACCAGGAGGGGAGGGAGACGAGGATTCGAGTTGGGAAGCGCCTGGAATGTACACGACACGACACGACACGCGTGTTTGTGGTGTGGAGAAAAAGTTAGGGGTAAGGAGGGAGGGGGGACTAAACGAACCAAACAAATCAAAGCAAAAAATTCTCTCTCTCTCACTCACCTAACCAACGCCTCATCAATATCCCCAACCCTGTTCGTCGCCCCCACAATCGTGATCATATTCCGGCCTCCGCTGGAGCGGTTGAAGGCGGATATTTCGCTCACGTTCTGCGTGTTGCGTGCACATTGTTGATTAGTAAAAAGATTTTCTGTTGCTATTGCTCTCTCTCTCTCCCCGATCCTCCTATCCTCTCTTTTTCTCTCACCTGCAGCAATTCACTAAGCACCCTCCTATCGCAGTTATTCCCGCTCGTCGCCCCCCCACCCCCCCCCTCACCTCCCCCTCTCCCACCCCGACTCGTAACGAAACAATCAATTTCATCAATAAAAACAACGCTCCCCCCCTCATTCCCCTTCATCGCCCCCTCAAAAACCCTCCTAACATTTCCCTCACTCTCCCCAACGATTCCGCCGTACACGTCGCTGGCGCGAATGGCGTGGAGAGGGAGGTTGCACTCGTGGGCAAGGGCTGTGACGAGGGCTGGGGAGGGTGTGAGAGCCAAAAAACCAAAATCCAAAAAAGGCGAAATTCATTTAAATCGACCGCAACTTTCAACGCACAACGTCTTCAGGCAGTCAAAATATGACAAGGTGGCTAGTTCGGCCAAGTGCGTCTTTTTGCGAGAGTGGGTTGTTCAGGGACGGTAAAAAAAACGCAAAGACGCCATATTTTTTCAAGAAAAAAAAAAGGCAAAAAAACTAAACCGATTGCAACTCCAACGCATAACTTCTTCAGACAGTCAAAATTGAAAACGGTAGCTAGTTCGGCCAAGCGCATATTTCGACCAAAGCCATTATTCACCCTCACGGTCCAAAACACAGCATCTTCGCACGCTCGCTCACCTGTTTTTCCGACGCCGGGGGGACCGTAGAGGAGGATGAATGAGGGGGTGAGGAGCGGAGATGACGACGCCGACTGTCGCTCAGCGTCAGCGTCAGCGTCAGCCTCATCCTCCGCCCAACGACGAGCGCGAGCGTAGGGGAGAAGAACTGTGGAGGCGAGGGCGAGCTTCTCACGACGAAGACCGATGAGGGAGTCGAAGCCACCACAATCGGGAACAGACACCCGAGGGGTTGGTGCTGTTGTTGCTGCTGCTGCTGCTACTGGTGGTGATGTGGTGTCGTTGTGTCGAGAGGAGTGGGGTGGCGCTGGGGGGACTAAGGAAAACGGTCCAATCGGCGAGGCGGATGACGACGAACTCGACGAGACGTATTGTCCCTCCCCACACCCCACGGTACCAACACCAGCACTCGGCGTCGAGCACGTGCTCGAGCACTCGTCGCTGTACATGTTTAGCTCGTCGTCGGAGGAGGAGGCGGTGGGGAGGAGCTTGAACTGTGGGTGGGGATAGGGGTGGTGGGACACAAAGTGGTGGGAAGTTACGGTGGAGGAGGGGGAACATTGGGGGAGCAGACCAACGGGGATGATGGGGGGAGTGAGGTCTTGGGCGAGCATAAGCGGGGGATTGGTGAACAGGAGATGTGCCACCGAGAATTTATCAAAAGCGGCAAGGAGAGGAAGGGGCTGAGGCTGCGGGCTAATTATAGTTGGGTTCAAGAGTAGAATAGTGATTTATGATTGGCTCCCAAAGTGCAAACGTGCAACACTGCAAACGCCTGCAAATTTAAATTTAAAATTGAAATTGTCTAAAGTTAAGGTAGACGCGTTGAATTTTCAAAGCACACCTCCTCCTCAGGCCCGCCAACCCAAAACAATAACCTAAATATGCTCAGAGACTTTCTCGCACCAGTGCCAACGAAAACTATGGCGAGAATTTTCGGTATCACATTCTCTTCACAAATGTTTGATGGTCAAACATCGTTCAGCCCATTTGGTGATAATGACAACAATACTTACTCTATCACGTATGACAACAACGATGAAAATGCTAGCCCAACTCCATCCTTGTCCGATACCCCAACAAATGACAATGACGATGGAATTGAGATCATTTCTGCTGCTTCGTCCTCCAGCCCAACTCCATCCTTGTCCAACAGCATGCAGTCAATCCTCTTAAACATCACCACCAACAACGTCACATCAATTCCCATCCCCATCCCCATCCCCATTCCCATTCCCATTCCCATCCCCATTCCAATCCCAATCCCCATCCATCTCAATCCCATGCCTATTTCAATCGACTGCCCTGTATGCCTCTCTCTCCTCGTGCACCCAACCCAGCTCTCGTGCACGCACGTTTTCTGCTTCTCGTGCCTCTACCACACCCACAATCATTCTGGCGGACCGGACTCCGACTCGTTCTACTGGCGAAGTTTCCGAGCTTTGGGCATGGTAATTTGCCCGCTCTGCCGACAATCGTCTCTCCTAGCAAGCGCCAAGCGGAACAGATTGGTAGAGGAATTTACCTTTCTCCGCCTCAGTTCCAGCTCCTCCGACGTCTTCCACCGTCGGTTCCTGTCGCATCATCTCCTCCAAGAGTTCAGCGTCCAATTCTCACAGCCAACAAACATCCCTCCTCTAATCCTCCGCACTCATATAATTTTCGCAGTGCACGTCGTCGTCATCATAGCTTGCCAATTGATCAATTAAAATAATTATTTTTTCACTTTGCATTTACGTGCGACTGACTACATGTTATTTTCTCCCTTCGACATTTTTATCTACGACGAGAACTCGTCGAATTACTCATTAGGATTAATTATGACTGTCCCCAATTTTCTCTCCTTTCAAAAGCCTCCGTCAAGTCCTCCAAGGGCACCAATGCCACACTTCCAACATTTTTCCTCATTGTCACCCTTCTACTCTCAAACTCTCCCACAATCTCAATGTCTAGCACCAAGCTCGCCAAGTAGATGAAGGCTCCCACCCCGCCCCCCGCCGCGATCCCCATGGCCGGAGATTGCACGGCAATGCTGCCGACCAAAATTGCTGCAGCAGCCTCTCCCGATGCTCCCACGAGCATGCTGTACTTTTTTTTGCCATCGTTCTCATTTTCATTCTCTTTCTCACCATCGTTATCATTATCAATATCATTATCATTATCATTGGCGATCTTAAAAAGCACCGCCGCCCCCCCTCTAGCCAACCTCCCCATCACCCCAACCACAGCCACACACACGACGTCCACAACAACCCCCGATCCCCAATATCCCACAATCACCCCCACCAAAACCCCCAGAACTCCCAATCTCAGCGCTCTCAAAGGTCCCCGGGAGATGAGCCGAAACAAATGCCTGGCGCGCTTCCCCTGCACCACCGACGCCCCCAACACCAAGCCCGTCGAGGCTGTGATTAGCAGTACCACCTTGTTAGGTGTTGCGTATCCTCCTCGACTTAGCAGCTGCAGCGGCAAAGCAAGGTCCAGCGAAACGGTCAAAAAACAGGTTAGGAAGTGGAGGAGGGAGGAGATTAGAAGGGAGAGGAGGGGGGAGGCGTGGAGGGTCGTCGTCCAAGTGTGGGAGGAGAGGGAGAGGGTCATCGACTCGTCGTGGAGGTCTTGGGAGAAGATCCTTTTTCGGGAGGGTTGTAGGGGGGTGGGGGGGGGTTGGAGAATGTTTTCGGGGTTGTCTTTTGCCCACGAATTTGAGACGTGGTCGAAGGCAAATGAGGTGTTTGAGGGGCTTTCGGAAGAATCCTCGGGAGGGGGAGATTTAGATTTTGGGGTAGATTTTGGGGAAGGTCTTGGAGGAGACGAATTTGGCAATTGCAATCCCCGCGCGACCAAGCTCCTGAGAGAGACCTGCACCGAGCGAGCCAAACGAAAAAAATATAAATGTTAGTTCAGTCAGTAGTGGCTCGCATTCGCATTCTCGTCTTTCTCATCAAGGCTCGCTTTGCTCGCTCACCTCGTCATTCGATTCGCCAAGGGCGAAGTCGCTCGCGCCCCCGTACTCCCTCGGAATTTGACCCCTCTCCATGACCTTCTCCAAATCCGCAATAAACACCCCGCTCTTGATCTCCACGCTCTCCCTGCTGCTCTCGGGGAGCACCCCCTTGATGCCTGCCCACGCCCCACTGAACCAGAAGGGCGCGTTGATTATGAATATTTTTTTTTGGCTGAGCCGAGCGAACACGAGCGAGCCAAACAAATTGAGGGGGGTTAGTTTAATAGTGGAGGCAAAAAAAGGCGAATCACTGAATCAACCGTAACTCCAACAGATGTACAAAACACGCCACCTCAAGCCATCCGCACGCCAAGTGAAACCTGTATGTAGCCTGTAGTGATTTTTCACACTTCATCATCGCGAGTATGCTCGTCTTCCAAAAGGCGCTCACCTGTTTGGGTAGTGGGAGGAGTTAAGGGTGGAGGCGGCCCTCAAATAGGCCAGCACGTCACCCGAGAGGGCACTCAGGCTGATCCCTTTGACGTCCATCACGATCACGACGGTCGGGTGGCCGCCGGAGAAGCAGGTTGTCGAAATGAACTCCATAAAGTAGGTGTAGTGCTCGAGCATGTTTTCGATTGTCACTCCCGATTTGAAGAGTTCCTTGAGATTCATTTGGCCGGGCTTCTCCCAGATTACTGGAACAAGAGTTTTTACTCCGTAGATAGTCACGTTTGCCCTTCCGTGGATGACGTGCTGGTACGCCAGCTTGATCGCCTTGAAATGGGGGTGTGGGCGGTCGTGGATCGAGTCTACGTTGGTATCAGCGCGCCAGGAAAGGGAGTTGTTGTAGGCTGTCGAATCGTTGTTGTATTGTGGGGGCATGGTGGAATTTGTGGGTGTAGGTGTGGCAACGCCGTCTATAACAAGGTCAGCGTCAACACAGTCAAAGAACTCGTCAAGGTTACTCGTCGTGCGGTTCCTCACAGGACTCAGCGCCGCCGTGTCCTGAATCAGCAACTGGCTCTCAACATCGAAATCTACTTCTGATTTGGTCTTCTTCTTCTTCTTCTTCCTGTTCTTCTTCTGGACTGCTCGGCTTGTTCCCAGTACACGCCGAATTGACCAGGTCACTTTTCTGAATATGGTGCGGTACACACCACCACCAACACCCGTCGCTCGCACCATGAGGTAATTTACAGTTGCCAAGAACGCAAGGCGCGTGAAAGCCAGCCACAAGAACGAAGTGGAGCTGCTGTGCGAGGTGGAAAACAACGAAGAGACCAGCCCAGAGAGAACGTATCCGAGGAGGAAGATCGAAGCGGCACCCGTGGAAACTCTCGTTGGCAAAGTTGTTGCGTCGGCCCAAGCATTCGCTGGAGGGGTTGGAGAGGTGGGGGGGAGGAGGTTTAGGGTGGAGTCGTGGGTTAAGGCTCGGGACCGGGGGGTGGAATGGGAATGGGACTGGGGGGTGGAATGGGAATGGGAATGGGACTGTGATTCGAACTCGAAATCAGAATCAACCATATTTATTTTCGAGGCTGTTTTGGATATGGATGACGATGCCAACGCCCAGATCGCCGAGCTAAGCCCCCCCAGAAGGAACGACAAGTACGGCAGGGCCGAGGGGAGGGAATAAGGTGGGAGAAGAGTTGCTGTGGTTAAGAAGAGGGCGGAAATTAGATTGAAATATGCTATCGAAGGGGTGGGGATGAGGTTGGTAAGGTAGGCGGAGAGGTGGAAGAGGAAAGCTGATAAGGGGAGGAGATGCAAATTGGATAGGAGGGGGGTGAGGAGAAGCAGGGGGGGGAGAGAGGTGAGGAGGAGGGAGAATAGGAGGATTGGGGCTGGGAGTGCCATTCTTTTTAGTTTGGGGGCTTGGGCTTGAGGGTGGAATGTCACAGACACACAGCACTTGACCTGATGTGGAGGAAGGAGGAGGAGAAGGGATGGTAGGAGTTGGGAGTCACGAAAGTCCTTTAAAGGGCTCAAAATCGCGATCAATTTTTGTAAGATTTTGAAATATATGTTTTGACATTTTGACTTTGTTTGTGAATTTACAATTTGCAAACATCGGTCACGAGGATATTTAATGGCTTCCAATGAGCACCACGAGTGGATCAAGAGGCGTGATTGGCCTGCTGTGGAAGATGCTATCCTTAAACATATCGATGAAAACTTAGATTTGCTCATGGATTGCTATGAGGAGGTTGATGAGCATGGACGACTGCCACATCATTGGCTCGCAGCGAAAGCTCAGACACATACACATACTCTTGCCAGTGTGGGCGTGCATTCGACTTACTACTTGAATCCAGAGGCCCTCACCACACGAGACAAGGAAGGCGAAACTCCCATCGACATTGCCAGTAGGAGTGGAGCCTGTGCTGAGATCATCGGCTTGCTCTCCCTCACTCCCGAGGAAGTTAGTTCGTTGGGTTGGGATGGGATGTGCCGCTTGTACGCACCAATGGTTTATTGGATGGGTGAGATGGATGGGTGGATCAGATCACGATCGTATGCAGACTGTCACAAGTTCATCAACGAGCACGATGACGAGTTGGTGCGCGAAATGCTCAAATTCGAAAATTCTAAACTTCTTCGAGTCATTGCTTGCTTTAGCCAGGTATACAACGAGTCCCTCGTGTTCCTTGCTCTTCGAATGATCCATCGGAACCCACTTTCCCTTACCGCCACCGAGTTTGACCACACGGCCTTTCAGCTTACTGATTACCCCCAATTCGATGCGTGCCATGAGATCCAGCAAATCCTTTCATTAGACCCCACCCACATAACCTCCACCCCCTTCCCTGCCCTCCTCCTCCATTCCCTCCCCACCAAATACCACGAGATCTACGGCCCCTACAACACCGTCTGCCAGTTCCTCCGCCGCACAGTCTCTCCCCACGACAAGGCGGAGCTGGGAGAACAGAGCAAAGTAGACCTTCCAGATGGAGAACATTTGGCAATTAGAATCCTCTACGACCTCAACCATAGCATGTCTCTGGGGTATGCAATATGTGGACAGATACTCTCGTTCCTTAAGCCAGACCCAAGTTAGAACATAACATCTACAGCAATTTCTACTTTTTGATTACTTCATTTTTCAATTGCACCAAGGCGCCCACACATTCCCAACAACAGGATTGTTTTCAAAAACCTGCGGAGGACAGTCCTCGTCAATCACATATTCTTCGTATGATGTTAAGACATTTTCCAGCTCCGCCTTCATGTCCTCAAAGACGGCAGAATTTTTCTCAACCTTTGAAACCTCGTTCATTTCATTTGGGTCGATTTCTAAATCAAACAAGCACGTCCCCTCCGGACATATCGGAGCTTCGTCCCCTTCTCTGCAGACGTTAAAATCCCCCGTGTCGCTCGTGTTGCACGCAAGCGACGGAGCCCCCCCGTAACCCTGAATTAGCTTCCACCTCCCCTTCTTAATCGCAAATCCGCATCCGGGCACAACGTCGTCGCCCCCGCCCCCGCCCCAGTACCCCCCCTCGTACTTAGCCGCACCCCTCACCCCCTCTCTCAGGTACCGGCCTCTCCTCGGATCTCCCTCAATTGGCCAGCTGCACAAGTTCGTGGCGTTTCCCAACACTATCACGCGGTCCTCCTCCTCTATTTGCATTTTGGTGTTGATGTTGGTGTTGTTGCTGTTGTCACTTCCAGAAAGAGCGCCCCAGTGGCTCACTCCATCCACCGGCTTCGTTCCAGTTCCAGTTCCAGTTCCAGTTCCAGTTCCAGTTCCATTCAAATCAAAGCCAGCAGCCTCACCGAGCGTGGGAAAAATGTCCGCTCCGTGGAACAAAGCACTATACTCCCCGTTTACGAGCTTCGCGTCAATCCCTGCTCCCGCAATAAACGAAACCGCCCTCACGCCCCCTTCCCAAACGCTGTGCTTACCCCCCCGCAGTGGCCAATTCCTCGTCCCCGTCCCGTCGCCCCCTTGGATCGGCCCGCCGTTGTCGCTCGTGAACACGAACAGCGTGTTCTCGAACATGCCCGCATCTTTCAGTGCCTGCGTTACATTCCCGACGCCTTCGTCCACCGCTGAGAGCATCCCCGCGAAGACTCGCCTTTTCATATCATCAATGGTAGTGTTGTAGGCGTCAATGAAGCGCTGGGGCGCCTGGTTCGGAGCGTGAACGCCTTGGTAGGTGAGGAGGAGGAAGAGAGGGTTGGCTTGGGCATCGTGCTCAGTTATCACTCTAACAGCCTCACGCGAGAACACTTCAGTGGAGTGCTCGTTTTGGTCGGCAGTATTCACTTCGCTGCAGCCAGCCCCGCACCGCGGGGTTGGATCTCGCCGGAAGTCGTAGCCGCCTGATTCAAAGTGGGAAAAGTAGTCCTCACCCCCGCCGTAAAAACCAACGAACTCATCAAAGCCTCGGAAGGTCGGCGTCATTTCCTGCTTGTAAAACCCGAGGTGCCACTTGCCGCTCATGGCGGTGGCATAGTTGACCTCTTTCAATTTTTGCGCCAGTGTAACCTCATCCACCCCCAACCCATAGGCGGAGTCGGGGGGTATCCAGTCGACAATTCTGTGGTGGTGGGCATACCGACCGGTCAAAAATGTGGCCCTGCTCGGTGAGCACACAGCGTGCACGTAGTAGTTTGTTAGCACAACGCCTCCTGCCCGCAGCGAGTCAATGTGCGGGGTGCGCACGTCATGCGTTGTTCCTGGATTTGTGAAGGAGCAGTCTGAATAACCAAGGTCGTCTATCACAATGAATACGATATTTGGTTGTGTTGGTGTGGCTGCTTGTGTAGAGATGGTAGTAGTGGAGAGGAGGAGGAAGCAAGAGAAAAATTGCATGGCATCGAATATTGCATCGAATATTTGCGTTTGTAAATTCTGTCAATTCTGATTGGAAGTTTGGAACAATTCAATAACGGCTCACACTCGTAAAACCAACCCTACCTACTTGTAAGTTCTTCCAACCATTTCTAACCCTCTTGGGAGTGTGCACGTACAATTTTTTGCTCACAAAACATCACTTTCACGCACCCCGAATACACCCTCAGTCAACTGTTCTTGAACTCCTCAGTCAGCATGAAATTCACCCTTTCCTCCACCCTTCTGGCCTCTGCGGCTGCTTGCCCAGGCTCACCATCATGGATGCATGCCAAATGCGACATGGGTGTTGTCTTCCAGAACAGTTGCCCTGAAGTTGTAGCTGAAATCACCGGCAGGGTTTCTTCGGCCGATTGGAGCGACCCCCACAACGGCGGGACGTACACCATCACGGCGTCTTCAGACACGTCAATTGCCGGTCAACGTGTCACTGGTGATGAAAAGTACACCGACAAGTTCGACTTCAGCCTCACAGCTGGCGATGGAACTTGCACTGTTGAGGCTTGCTCTGAGTCGCAGGTTAACTCCATAAAAGACTATTCCACCAACTACTGCAACCTCCACTCTCTTTATTGCAACAGTGCGGACGGATGTTCAACGGTTGGCACGGAGCTCACATATGCGGAGTCTTATTCCTCCTGCTCCCAGCACGACAATGTTTGCGTGGCGAAAAAAGTTTTGGAGGAGGACATTGTCATGACAAAGAAAGCTACGATTGGCGGCGGCGTGGTGAAGAAGATCGAGAAGTACTTGAGAGGCGCGATCCAGATTTAGAGAAATAAAAGACTTTTAATTATGGGACGCAAAAATTGGGAAAATTCTATTCGGTTAGTTCAGGCTCTTCTTTCTGTTCCGTCGCGGTGGGTTTTCGTGGCAAATCAGATATAGATCCTCGCCGCTTCTGCAGTTTCGCCTTCTCCTTGTTAGTTTCCATTAGCTTAGCCATGTACTCAGCTTGCATTGTTCTGAAACCATTTTGAGAAATTTTGTCCTCAATCAAGTAGTATGTGGGCTCAAGCTCGTAACCACCCAGGCCAGAAGAACGCTCGGCTCGCAAACCTTCCTGGTTGGAGTTCATGTCAGCGAGCTCCTTCTCCTCCAAAATTTTACCAGAGAACGTTGACGTCATGCGGAACTTGCGAGAATTCTTGCATGGAGCCAGGACGGGTTCAGCCTTACCAAAAAAGTCCGCAGAGTCACGTTCGACCCGCCGCCGCATTTTTTTAATACGGCTCTCAGGTACAATGGGAACGGTTAATTTAATGTCTTCGTCAGCTTCCTCGTCAGGGTCGATTAAAACCGCAAGTGCTACGAGCGGAAAATTCTCCTCGTCATAGCCCCAGGAACCGTCCGGCTTTTGGGGCCACCAGAGAGTTCCCATGGAGTCAGGTTTAAAAATTTTCCGGCCAAACTCAACATCCTCCACACAATACCGGTAGATCCCAATGATGCGACGATAAGGCGCTCGGTTGGAATTCTCGTAGAATGCAACTCCTTCAAATTCATCCCCAAGCTTCATAGCCAGCTCATCTTCTGCAAGTTCCATGTTTGATTTTTGTAAACTACTGGTGTGGACTGGTGTAAACGGCCTTGTGGACAACTGTTTTTATAACAGAAGTGTCCAAGCAGAGTGCCAAATAGTAGTAAAAAACCTGCATTTGGCACTTTGGTGAAAAATTTTTAAAATCTTATTCATAAGATCTTTCCAAGATTCCCAAGCATTTAACCCCCCCTCCCACAACATCAAGCAATGCACCCCACCCCACATTAAATGGATTGAATTAAAACCCCGTCCAGAGTTGAAACCCTTTTTCTTTCATTCGGTCAGAGCGAAAAGAAGCCCCTCAAACACCCCAGCAGCACAGCACTTCTGCCCGAGCCCCCATCAATACGTCCCCGCCTCCGCCGGTCCTCCCCCCCCCCCCCCCC